>JAAVTI010000720.1:0-78944 GCA_011947335.1 Phytophthora constricta
AGTGTGCCTCGCACATGGCCGTCCTGCACACATTCTCGGTCACACTGATGTTCCAGCTGAATGGGATGCCTTGGTTGCAGTGTCCTGTTGATGTGTTGCTGTTCTCCGATTGCTATCGGTGGGCCGCCCAACAATATTGCCATACCCCATCTTCTGAGGTTGGCCTACTGGTGCTTGTCCTCCCCGAAGTCGGAATTGTCATGATATACGAGCTCGCTCCAATCCTCTTGATTAGCAGCTCCGCTAGTGTACAGTGCTGTATCTTGCTGTACTGCCAGGTGGTCAACACATAACCATGGCTATCCTCTATCCATGGGTTATCGGCCCAGTAGTACGTCGGCCAAATTGCTTCCCTTCCGCTGACATTATCCGCGGTGAGACGGGTAATGGGTCCGGAAGCTCCACGACCCATGAGCCTGCTGTCGTCCAGCTAATTGCGTCTTGTGCGAGTTGTTCCTGCTCGCTTCTGAATTGTTGTTGGAGCTGTTCTTCCGGCACGCTCGGGTTCGGTTGCAACCAACTGCCCACTAGTGTCTGCAGTGTGTTGCGTGATGCCCCTGCTTTCCATTCATTCGTCACTCCTCGGAAGGTCCATGTCCTTCACGCTGCACTGTATTGATCCTTGCGTTGCGTAACCCAGAGTATGCTGTGCTTGGCACGTTGGGTCAGAAACGCTATCTCAATCGAAACCAACCCCACGCCAACTGCTTGTTTGGGCGTGTACAGCAGCCCTGGATGGAGTTTGTGCCGACTGGTGTCGGCGTTGTTGGAGTGCCCCCACAGGAATTGCTTCTGTAGGTTTGGGGGCTGCCGTTCTGCCCATGGTGGTACTTCGAAGACCGCCGCTGTAAATAGCACCGCTGTAGCATTATGGCATTCAAGATGATGGCTCGGAAGTCCACGCTGGTTCCTAGCCTCGTTGCTGTTACCAGTCGGCGCTGGATGTTTCGAAACCTGGCCGCCCCGTTCATGTCAGTCAGCTCTCCTGTTCCGACCGCATAGCCTAGATATCTCACTGTGTTGCCGTGCTTGAGCACCGGTAGTCCATACAGCTCATCCAATTCCACGCGGTATTCAGGAAGATCAATTTGCTTTTGGTTGGCTGAACCTTCAGCCCAAAGAGTCGCCCAAATTTTTTAACGATTTTCAGCACTCTTTGTAACACGTTGGCTTCTTGCATAAGACGGTCGAATCGCCTACAAAGGCTGAGAATTTGTGGCTTTCTCCTTCATCGCCAGGCACAGGTAGACATCGGATCTCAGGGTCCTGCTTGATCGCTAAAGCCAACATCTCCGCTGCCAATATGAACAGCAGTGGTGCCAGCGGGCAGCCTTGTCGAATCCCGGAGATCTCTGGCGACCAAGAAGTCTCTGGCGACCGTATCATGAAGTCCAGCAGTAGTATCACTCTGCTGAGCCTTGCTCAGCAGAGTGATACTACTGCTGCCTCAGTTCAGGTTCCTCCTTTGATGTGGCAAGCATCGCTATCATCATAAGGACTGACTTCATCACCTGTCTCCCGTGTATGAAGCCTTGCTTGGGGTTCCCTAACGGGCCCCCGAGTATCCATTCCACTCGCATTGCTAAGACTTTGGCGTACACTTTGTATCCGGTTTGCAACAACGCAATCGTTCGGTTATCCATAGCGTCGCTAGAGTCCCCCTTATTTTGCAGTGGGATGATCAGTACTTCCAGAAATGAGGGTGGAGGCTCTCCCCTTGAAGCAGCTCATTTCCAATGGCCACCATCGCGGGGACCAGCATCGCTTGAGCGTCTTTGAAGAGTTCATTATTAAGCCCATCCGCCCCTGCTGCTTTATGTCGGTTCAATGCCTCAATGGCTTTGATGACCTCGTCAGTCGCTCATGAGGTACTCGGTTTCTACTGACACGATGCGGCGACTGTGCGGTATTTGCAAACATGTGTCGAACTCACTGGCGAGGTCGGCTTACGCCGTGTCGCTGTGGATTTCCCCATGATTGGGGTTCCACTCCGACGCGAATTTGTCCGCTATAGTCACTCCCCGCTTGAGCTTCTCTCCGTTCACGTGTGTGATCTTCGATACGGTCTGGTCACGCTCCCAATTCAACGTGCGCTTGAATTACCAACTGAGTCTGTCCATCGTTCTCTCTAACCGTTGTCCTATGTGCACTTAATGCTTCTCTTTGGCGCCCTCCGCATTAGTCTCCATTAGTTCCTTCCTGGTATGTAGTAGCACCCTGTTGTGCGATTGTATTCTTCGCACTACTGCATTTTTCGTTTCTTGTCGCGTTTGCGCACTCACTGGATACATTCGATGCAGTTTTGTGCGGTTTGCTCCCAGTTTGCCGCCGTTGTCATTTTGCCAACTTTCGCTTCCGTTAGATCCTCTAACAACTCAGCATGCAGTCGATCCGTTTGTGATGTCCGAATGGGATAGCTGACCACTCTCCTCTACGGTGGTCCTGCTGATGTGTGTTTTCGTCACGGAGATGTAGCTGCACGCATTGGTGGTCAGATGGTATGGCTGATTCGTCCAACGAGATCCATTGCACTTCTGCCGCCCACGCTATGGGTACGTAGAATCTGTATATTCGGTTTGCTGCTTCAGGTCCCCAGTACGTGTAGTATTCGATCGGCTTGGTGAACTCGCCCTCGTCATCCGCTTGATCAGCTAGTGTCCGGGCGTCTTCGAGATCTAGTTTGTCGACGAGCCCTTGTAGTGCTGCACTTTCTGGTCTCCCCGTCCAGTTTCCGATCGAGCGGTGGCCACTAAACGCTTTAAAAGTCTCCGGCTAGTATGATCTACCTGCCCGTCCAATGCCACTTTTGCATCGCGGTGAAAATTTCCTCGCAGCCCCTCTGCGTTTTCGGGGCATACACGTTGCCATGAGGATTTATTCCATGACCACTGCGATCACGCGGTTCGTCCACTGCTGTTGGCACCATGGCTATACTTTTCCTGCCGTCGCCGGGTGTAGTAGAATTACTACACCTCCGGTCCTGTCCTCGCCTACGCTCCAGTATGACAACACTGGTCTGTCGTTTTGGTTTCTCTGGCCCCATAGTCACTGCCAAGTCGTGGCCAGGTCTGCTGTCCCTTTCTCACTGTTGATATGTAGCCATGCCATCGGTCGATCCTTTACCGGTGTTGTCTCCAGGCTCTCATCCAGTCAAGTCTGCCGTTTACAACAAATCTTTTTTGTGTCTCAATCCTCCTTTGTCCGTCGCGTCTCCCCTTACTCCTCCGCACATGCTTGCTGTTATCCGCCTCTTGTAGGTGTTTGTACCACCGGAGGCATCTGCAACCGCTCCTCCTGTCGATTGGCTTGTAGCCGCTGCCGGCTGCCCTGGCATCCCTTAGTATCTACTTGTGCGCTCTTGCGCGAACGCTGTGGAGAAGAAGCGCTACCACACACAAGGTTAGCGGCATGGTAGGCTGCTTTATATCCCTCGGTTTTCGTAGTACGAAGAGGTGTCTTCTCAGTCTCGTGAGTACTCTATTTTCCTGCTCTTCTTCAGTTCCCGCCAACACTTATCTTCGTGTCGTAAATCACGGCGCACATTATATGTTGAGCCAGTCGCAATTTATTGCCTACATCGCATAGCTTCTGGACTTCGCCGTTGCTGCAGACACTGTCGCGGAGCCGATGCCAATCATCTCGGTTGTCGACCAGCGGTGCGAGATTCTGTGCTGCTGGCCTGTTAACTTTGGTCTTCCATTCGGCTAGCCAGGGCTGAGTACCTCTGCCCCCTCCTGCTCCTATTAGTCACTAGACTGGCGTACATGCAGTCTCTTCTCCAACCTGCCGTCTAGGACTTGATCACCTTTGATCCAGCCATTGTCATGATCGCTTGCGGATACAGAAAATGTTGGACCATGTGAAGCGGCTTGGTCTGCTCTCGTTGCGCCGCCATTACCCACTCTCGCCACTGCTGCTCTGCACAGGGAAGAGAGCTGGCACCGAGGTTGGCCAGTATTGCCCGAGCGCTTGCCAGACCTCTGGCCAGGCGTCCCGCGTCGGGTTTTGCTCAGCGTGCCGGTCCGCTTGATTTGCGTCCTGCATTAGTGCCGCCGCGTCCATGTCGGCCGATGTCGATTTCTTGGTGCGAACGATCTGTCGGATTTGTTCGCCTTCAGCTGGGATTGTCGAGTGCGCCCTCTTCGTTAAGATGTTCTGATCACTGCGTGCTCGCGTCCGTAGCCCCAGTGCTTGGTGGGCAATTTCTTGGCTGCTATCGCCCGATGGCTCATATTCCGAGTCCGAGTCTCGCTCTGCGCTAGCTTTTTCCTCCTGTTGGTGCTGCTGGTCCTCGAATGCCTCTTGTCGTATAGCCAGTTGCCTTTGTTCCACCGTGGGGATTTGATATCGCTGGAGCATTCTCCGCAGTTCCGAATTGTCCGCGACCGTCACGTTTATCGTGGACACTAGCATTCGTTCTTGATGTGACAGTAGGGCACCGTATTCACCAAGAACGCTGTCCAGTCCTTAAATCGTTCAGGGTGTCCCGCGGAAGCACGCCGTGGACTTCGTTTTGGAGATTGACTTAAATAGTTAAGCCCGTCAAGGCGTGGCGGAGTTTCTCGACATCGCCGACCCTCTTGCTCGGGTCCCAGGGTTTTTGCGACTCCGCTTGCCGATTGCCATCTCCCCGGCGTGCGTGCATGGTCGCTTCTTCAACCTGGTCTCCTTCCATGTCATCGTTCTCTTCCATTTGATCGTTGCGTGCTTCTGGCCCTCCTTGGGACGACATAGGTGGCTAGGAGTGCACGAATGCTGAGTAGTGTTCTCCCCAGAATCGGAGGATGAGTGGTTGCTGCTCATCCTCAGTTTGCGCCCGCCGTTGTTGTATCGCTGACAAGCACTCTGATAGCTAAAGTGGCACCTGTTGACCTGTCTCAAATATCTTCTTGCCGCGCGTTATTCTACTCGGCCTGTATAACGAGCAGTACCATTGTTTCTTTCCGTCGGTGGCACTGGAATTGCTTTTCCTGGATTCACGTGGCGGCATTTCCTCCCAACCCCTCTCCGTGTTGACCAGTGCGTTGGTTCGCACGAAGTGATTGAATTGCGTTCGAGGGCCAAATGCCCTGTCCATCTGCTACCCTTTTTAATGCCTGCGGTTGCTGCTTCTAGAATGTCGTCCCGTGCCGCCACTATCTGCGACCGCTTGGGCCAGTACCGTGACCATGCAGTTACCTGATGACGGCGGAATCCGTTGCCTAATACCTAGCCTGCTCTCAATGACCTTGAAGCTGGTTGTCTCTGGCGTCAGTTCGCCTGTCAGCGGAAGCGGAGACCCCCTGAGCCGAGTGAGTGACCCGATTGCTTTACTCAGCGCGGTTCGTTTTCGCTGCTTTAGCGTGACCAGTTGAGGCGTCGTCGACTCCTGCCGAGGGTTCGCCTTCTTTGAATGCTGTTTCACCTTTTCCGACTTGGTGACCGGTACCCCTTTGCTCCAGCTCATCGCTTGACGCGATCTCGATCACGTCCTGTTCTGCTCGGGCGTCCGGTTTATCTTCACGGTCTTTCTCCTCCTCCGACTCGTTTGCTAATTCGGCGTACCTTGAGCCCCCGACCGACGCTCTTTGTAGGAGGGTGGCATGGTGTGCGTACAGTTTTCTCCTCTTTCGCAGCGGGAGTGGCATCCTTGGTTTGCATGGTTCTGGCTTAACACTTTGAGTGATCCTTGGGGCTGTGGCCGTATTGTCCTTTATATCCCCTGCGCTTGCCGGGGATGGCGTCCCTGGTGGAGGCTGTTGGTGATGCGTCTCCCCTGACGGTGTTACTGCCAACTGAGATTTGCGTTCCCGTTCCGCTTAGAGCTGTTGCCGCTTCGCCGCCGTCCGCTTTACTTCCTCCATGTTGGGGAATGGCTTAGCCATATCTTCTAGTCTAGTCTAGGGTCGTCCCCCCTGGCCCTTGGAGTAGCTCTGCCGTACAACGACAACTTGCCATGGCGTGCCTGATGTTCCCGTGTCGCAGGCATTGCATTCGGTTCCCCACGTCTGGGTGTTTCAAAATGATGACCTGGCCGAACCAGAGAAGTCGAACGCCCGTCTTAGAAATTCCGGACCTCCTGTCATTTTCACCGTGAGCTTCCAGCCTGTTGACGTCCTTGAGTTAGGCGTGCATGAATCCATCTTCTATAGGTTAATCGGCACTGCGATATGTTCTTGGAAGTAGACAATCAACCGTTAGATTTCCATAGATCGGGTTACGTTGTAGAGCTCCACCTCATACTCGCGTTGCGTCGCCGTCTGCACTCCATCTGTGCCCATTTAATGCCCTGATACTGTTCTAGAGTCTGGGTCGTGCACGTTAGCCAATCCGTATGCTGACCCCTTAAACGGAACCGCCGTTTCCTTGTACTTCAGCGCCGTAGCCCGATCGAAGCAGAACAAATGGATGGTGCGCTGTACTGCGTTGTATCTGATAGCCTTTGCAATGTTGATCATTAGTAGATCAGGTTGGTCGACCTTGACGCTTTCCGCTGCCAGCAGTATATCGTCATTGATCATTCTCGTGGACTGCCTGCTTGCTCGGATTCTTAGCTCGCCACCGAGCTGCATGACTTGTTCTCCTGCCATGCTTTTTTATCGTCGAGTGAAGTCTCAACCTCTCCTGAGAGTCCAGCACACTCTTCAGGAATGCTGTCATTCGTCTACATGCAATGTTTCCTTGTGGCAGCCCGCAAATGATTCTCCATTCCTCTTCTCTTCCTTCACACAGCTTTTGCCTGGTTCGAGTTGCTGCCCTCCGCAATTATATCGCCTGCATCACCTCGATATCTTGTTTAGGTAAATCCCGGGATTGAACATGAACTCCTGATACCGCCCAGGCGCTACGTGCTGGTGGCCCTGCTCGTGCTCCGTGCTCCTCCCCGCTTGACCTTTGCCGCCCTGTGGTTCATCGGTGTCATGCGCGCCCATTTGACCTTGGTTGCCACGAGTTCCATTATGTGCTGAAACGTCCAGCTCGAGTTGTACAGGTCTTGCGTTGCCTTCTTCTCGTACTCCACCCAGTCTGAGTATGCTCCATCACTGATGACACATATCTCGCTGAAGAGCTTGTACAGCAGCCTCTGTTTCTCACCGTGTAGATACGGAAATCTCAGATTTCCTCCCAGTACTAGCTCCTTGTTAATCTTAAACCTCGTCGTGTGATCTCACATATAGATCCACGATCGTGCTGATCCAGGCTGCCTGGGGTGCTTCTCCGCGTGTCGCTTTGATCTCGGCAACCACCGCTTCTAACATCTCCTTCGGCTGTGGCCATGGCTCTGCCTCTACCTGCGCCTCTGTTTGCTCCGCCTTCGTGTGTTGCTGCATCGCTGGTCTTGCCTGATCATCTACTGATGTGTTCGGAGCCTCTTCTTTCGCGCCAGCCACTGACACTCCTGCTTCTGTTCCTTCTGGCTCGGCGTCGGCTCGATCATCTTCTTGCGGGTGTGGCTTCGCTGCCACTATCGCGTCCTGTCTGAGCTTATCGTGGTCCTGACCCCTTCTTTGCCCTGTGCTGTCCTCTGTCTCTTGCTCCTGCCGCTGTTCCTGCTCTTCCCCCGTCGCCTGCGTCGCTGCCGTCCCCTGTAAATCTCCCCTTCGGGATCACCCGAGCCGCCCATGGTGCTGGTCGCGTGGGTTAGGATTACAATACTCAATGCAAGTACTGCTTCCTCCAATCCCTTCAGCCGGTACTTGGCTGTCGGGGCTCCGCGGTCTGCGCTGCTAAAATGGAATAGGAATTTAAAGAAGAGGAAGCGAGGAATGCAGCAACCCAGCATGATTCAATCCTGGAAGAAAGAACGAGAAGATGTACTCAGGGTCGTTCGGACCTTCAGACAACGTCGAAGATAACCAAGACACTGAGCCGCGCACCAGGATCTATACGGCAGACGAGATAGAGTACTGGAAGAAGGCTCCCTTTAACTGTAAGCTGACTGAAAGGCCCCGAAGCTGTACAACATGGGCAAAAACAAAAGCCAATACTGGGACAGTTTATCCAAGTGGCAGTTCATCCGAATCACTGGAATAAGAAGGAGTTCAACAACGAGCATGCCGCGTTCGCGTACTGCCCGAAGTGCGAATGGACAATCAACTTCAAGAAGGGCGACAATGGTATGACGAAGCGTATGGCAAAACAGCACAGAAGAGAGCTGGTGACTTCGAACAGCAAGACATGACACCAGTGATGAGTCCAATCGCAACTTTAGTACAGAATTCGACGAAGCAGCCATGGCCAAACGCCCCCATTCTGTGAGATTACAGCTAAGCAGCAGCAACAAGTCAACACCTTGCTTGCTCGATGAATTTGAGGTCATTTCCTATAGCTGAGATTGCTGGATTTCTTGACGTCATCAAGTTCATTACCGAAACACTGTGTGGTTTAATGCTTCACATTCCCAGGCGAACCCAGTTGCGTGGTGACATCGTTGGGCTAGCTGAACATCTAAACGTCAAGTAAAGGGAGCAATCACTCAGTCGTGCTCCTACTTCTCGGTCACAAACGACATTTGGACAGCAAGAAACGGTCGGTCCTATATTGCGTTTACAAAACTCACTATGTCACCGAGAGGTTTGAGTTTGTCAGCTGAATCCTGGAAGCCAAGGAGATTCCTGAAAAGCACATTGGCGACGCCATAGCTGTTGCTCTGGAGAAGAATACGAATTACTGGAGGCTCTCAAAGAATGCTGCTGCCGACTCGTTAGAGACTTAGGATTGGATATTCTGGCGCCTGGCGACATTCTGGGCATCGATAACGCTGCCTGTATCACTCATGAAATCCATCTCATTCTGTCGGGTATATAAAAGACGAAGAATAAGTGGCGTGAGCAGCAAATCCAGCCGTGTGAAGTCATCGTCGCAGCTGAACCCGATGCGAGTAGCACTGAAATTGAAGATGACGATGAATTGAATGAGGATGATAGAGCACACATGGAAACTCTTCGGGGCGAAACGATTGATGGAATGAACACTTACATTAATTCGGAGGTGGAAGAGTTAGCAATATACGACTTGGCCACGATGCGTCAAATCGTGCAAAAGTTTTGAATCTTAGCTGTTTACTTTCGAAAGTCTCCTAAGGCTCTCGGCTGCTTGGCCTGACTTCAATTGGATAAGGTTAAAGTTGCAGCAAAATACGTGTATAACCTTCTGGTTGACTGTTCGACACGTTGGAATATTTGCCAGATCATGTAGTTCCGCTTCGCCATGCTTCAGGATGCGTTGGATGAGTTTTAGTTTGTTGATTTACCGTCGGAGGAAAGTTGCAACGAATTAAGAGGCATGCGGAACAAGTTGACGCGACCTACAGGAGTTGACTGACTGGCTACCAAATGCCCAAACAGTACTGACACCCCTTGCGTCGGTTTCGACATATTTAGGCGGCCGGTCATACCCTACGCTTCCTCTTGTGCTGCCATTACTCGCGGGTATTCGGGCCAAGCTTATCCAGGAAAAATTGCTTGACGAAGTCGTGCATAAAGTAAGCGACGAGTCTTACGTTGCAAGCACCATGGCTACGGCGAAAGAGTACCGCAATGCAATCTTGCGCTTGCATGAAACAGGCTTCGGCCGCTTGGTAAGCACTGAACTGATGCGGGTACAGTTCCTGGATCATAGGGTGGCGATGAATATGAAGGACGCTGAGCATCTGACAGCTGATGAAAAACGACAACCTCGTAGAGAGCTCACTAGTGCTTCTGTACATTTAGCTCCCGATGAAGAACCGCTAGTGACGGCTGATACCCAAGGCGGGTCATGTTTTCTCCACCCTCCATTTTGAAGGAGTCCGACGACTTCATTGCTACTTTCGCGTTTGGACCCAGACGCTGCAAAACTTGAGAAACCAAATCCTTGGAGACGGGGTGTAACTCAGAGTTTGATTGCTTTTGGTCGACTTCAGTACAACCGACGACGAAGCCCCGAGTATGGGGGCGCGGCGCTAGTCCCTCAACACGGTGGAAACATAACTGCGGCAAGTACAAGAACCTCACGAAGTGGGCGCAAAAGTTGCTAAGACGGTGGCAACAAGGGTTCCTTATGAACGAGCTTTCTCGGCAAGTGGCAGCGTTGTGAACGTGAAATCGTTGGCCTCAGATCTGGTGCGCGATCCTGTTTTTATTGCCAAAAACACTCGCCCCAAAAGGAACGTGCACCTCTCGCTTGATTCATTAAAATGTTAACAAAAGGTCATGTCATCCTCCGCACCAATGCTGGTGTGGTCACCATACCGTCGCCTGCTGTTGTTATGCAGTTGCAAGGGTGGTGCGCCACCGGTATCGTTGTTGCATATTATTTTAAATTTTATTTCATGTACATGGCTGTCAGAAAGCGTGCACATCGCCACCGTGTTTGTCTTGCTTTGACTTAAGTGCCAAAAATTGATGGTCGTCGCGCTGAACTCTTGACAGCCAGAGTTATTTTTCAGCACTTTATATCTGCTCTGCCACTCATTTAGGCTGCGTTGTGCCGTAGGCGGAGTGAGGCAAGTTCTTATCTGCGATAGGTGGAGTATCCGACATACCTTGGAAGTTTTATATAATGCATCACAAAGCGAGACCCCACGTTAGCTTATCAATACTTTCTAGCGCGACATAGCAGCACTTCAATCACTCACATATTAATGACGAGCAGCCTGTTCGCGATCGAGATGACGACAACGACTGCGTCGCTCTGCTTGGAGCAGACACTGGTGTTGAGCGCAATCAGCTCCACTCGTACCAGCATCGTGCGCTTGATTGTGAGCCCGAGCAGTCATAATTACGAAGTCCATGCCATCTTCGTAAATGATCACATGGCCACCACCACCAGCGACATCAGCGCGATACACGGCGTGAGCGACAGACATAAAGCCCCCAAGAAGTACGACGCTCTGACGACGCAGCCGGTCAATATGATGGATCAAGCGCGCTGACAGGCGTTCACAGCAAGCTCGTTGAGCACCTATGTGTTGAGGCCGAAGTCACCGTAGCGGATAAAACGCTTCAAGGAGCTTCCACCACACCACAATAGTATTTAACAGTTGGAAGAGCCTCCTATAAAAAAAATCAAATCTAAGAGCCTCGAATGCAAAAAATCATGCTGGGATGTTGGGGAGGCCAGTAGGCCTGTTTAACTTTACCTTCCGCCTACGCGAAAATTGGCGATAGTTGTCTGAAGGTTGACAGCTCCGTTGACTGCGATGCCTTGAGTGACGCCCCACTCGTAGCACCCGTCGCAGATTTTGTGGTCCACACCACTTTGTGCTCTCGGGTGCAGCTCCGTGAGAGCTCAAATCGCCACCGGATCAGGAGGTCGCCGACGAACGCCGTCCCCAGCGTAGTCCCCAGGACGACTCCGGCGCTGCAATTGTGTCACAAGTGGCTCAAGACCACGAGCTCGCCCTCCATGCTGGTGCCGCCGCCGCAGCTGGGCCTGAGATGTTGTCGCGACCCGGCAGAGCGAGCGACAAACTTACGTTTGGCACTGAATGTGTGGAGGCTTCGCAGCCGACCACGGCACACGCGCCGAGCCCTGTCGGCTTCACCGGTGAGCGGCGCTCAACCTCTCGCGGCACATGCGGTGCCTGTGCGCACGACGATGAACCCGACACGTGCGTAATGTGCGCTTTGGAAGACGTTTTGATAGGCGAGCCTCCAGTCGTTGGTGCTGGACACGAATCTTACTGTCGATGGGGTGGCGATGACACCGCCAAACTTGCTGACAGTTGTGGCGATCACGACCTGGCGGGGCGATGCGATCTGACTGCTACCCCACCTCTTTCTCAGCGCTTCCGCCATCCACACTGGGTGCGATGACCGTCTTCGAGCTGCACCTGCACAATGCCGTGACGTTTTGCGGAATATTGTTCTCGTACTCCTCATGTCACTTTGCAAACCTGCACCAGCATCGGCGGCACCGCCATCATGAACGCGACTTCATGGACAGCTTTGTATAGGAGTGCGCGTGTGATAAGATTTTTCTGGCCGATGAGCCGCCGCTGTATACGCTCTCATGTGCTCAAGTGTCGGCCGCCAGGTCCACTACATGCGTTGCAGACCCCAATGGGAACGCCCCTCCCGGAACCGCAACCAAGACCCCATTTCGGAGCTGGCCGAACTCTCCGTGTTAGTTGTCCCCGGCGTCGTTCAACTGCACCCTGTGCGCGCCATCGAGGACGGCAGCAAACGCCGCCGCCTCAACCCCGATGAGATGGATACACAAGAAAATTCTTCGGGCAAGCGCCTAGCAGCAGGTCAGTGGATCGTTCAGAGACTCAGCAGCAACCACACGCTGGACGTCTCGATGGGGCCCACGTCTGTGAACTGTTCCTGATGCGCAGGAAGACGATTGTTGCATGGCCCCACGGCGACGGTCCCATGGAGTCCACGACACCCAGACCCGTCACTCCCCATGGAATTGGAGAACGGACCAGCCTCACCAGCGACGCAACCAAGTGCGAATAAAGCTTTGCGCCGGTTCACGAGATGGGGGCCTAGACACGGAGGCATTCCGGGAATTTCGTACTCGCTGATATAACGGTGTGCGCTAGCCATTCCGGAAGCGAGCCCCGTGCACCAAGACGCAACCACGACCTACCAGCAGCCAGCCGATGTAACGTGGCGTGATGTATTGGATGCCGCTACGGCTTAGGAGCCGAGGCCAGCCACCGTGGATGAAGGACTGGCTCGGGCCCCGCCACCGCCTGCTACTTGTCCAGTTGCGATTTATATTGATGCGGTACCACGGAGCAAGGTGGTACAAGCCTCTGTTCAGCCTCGGTGGTAATGCTCGTAGTGCAGACGTGGAAGTCGACGCTGATTCAGCTTGGGAAGGCCATACCCCAGGGACAACGCAGCGCAATTCGTCACAGCACCGACGCAAACGCTGACGTCGGTCTCACCAACAAAATGGCACCGGTGCCGTCCAGGATGCGCAAGCGCACATCGTTCTGTCTGCACCAGGACCACCCGCAGGAGGCGGCTGCTTTGATTTGATGGAGCCTGCAGCGGGCAGCACGGGCCGCGGTGGAGCTGGCGCAGCACTGTTTTTGCGACAAAGTGCTCTCCTTTGGGGTTGCTCGTCTTACTTGGCTGGCTCGCAGACCTACAGTACTGGTATATATATAATTTGGTCGGCTGGTCGATGTGAAGGGCGCGCTACACCACGGTGTTAAGCATCTGCGCGTGGAAGAGGATAGCACTCTATGGATCAAGCAGAAGCTCAGAAAATATGCGTGCCGTAGCAACAATCTACGCCGCCTTCGGCGCCAAGTCCGCGAAAACCTGTCCCGGTTGAAACAGTGCACCCTCCACTACGCCTACTGCTTGGCGAACAAGTTGGCCGACCGACTTGCAAATCGAGCGCTGGACCTGCGCGGCACAAGAACGGAATGCGGCTTCCATCCTCGCGGTGTCGACTCTGGATTTTGGACGCCAGGCCAACCTTCTCAACCCTCGGACTGCGGTGCAAGAGAAGAACCCGTCAACCCCCGCTGCGAACGGAGCACGTCCACCGAGGAGGTAGCCGATATCGCTCGCCGCGATGACGGGACGACTTCCCTGTGTAGGAAATCTCCGCGGGTGGCAGGATGTCAAAGAAAGCCTCCTCGAAAAGTGTTCTTTTATTAAAAGAAAGTAAAATAATGCAAAAGAAGAAATCGTTCTTTTAATGACCACGCCATTTGTTCCCACATGGCTCTGTCGCAGTCTTCATCACGGATCACTATCATCCGAGCTGCAATTTGCGCTCTCCTCGTCTTCAGTATCATCGACGTGGATGGTGCCTTCATCGGTGTCTCCGTCGTTAGCAGCAACCTCGTCATTCGGTATGTCGTTGTGCACCTGATTAGCATTGATTTTATTATAAACGAGCTTCGTCACTTTATCAGAGGAACGCCGATTCCGCAGCTTCGAATGTATAAAGCCAAACGTGGAAAAGTTCCGCTCTGACGCAGCACTAGATGCTGCCATCGAGAAGACATTTACAGCGATGGATTGAAGCTCTGACCAATCAGTTTCATCGGATTGCCAGCTCCGCGAAATGCTCTTCTCGACCTTCCCATCTTTACCTTTTTGACCAAGTATGGCGAAGTCCATGTCGTTCATTCTTCTATCCTGCAGCGCTTCAACTCGGAAAGCCGTGTACTCAACAAGAATACGTTCTTGGTGCTCAGGGGTAGAACGGCCCTGCTCGTCAGGAAGATGTCGCAACACTGCCTCGGCATTTAGTCTAGACATTCGGCCTATACCATCGCCAAGGAATCGCGGGTCCAAGATATTTCCGAGGTCGTGAGCAGTACCGTAAATCAGCTTGAACCTCTCCTCAGCCAACTTTTAAGGTACACATGCTCATTTGTCGATAGCTGGGAGATGCTTTGAAACGTTTTAGATAGTTGAAAGAACGCTTGGGAGATGCTTCTGAAACGTTTTAGATAGTTGAAAGAACGCTTGGTCGACTTCAGAGACTGGTACTGCATCGCTCTGAAATGCCGTTATATATTCGTCGATCGGGGCAAGAACTGCTAGTGCTGTCGTCATGTTTGCTACGAAATTGGGATCGGTTAAGCAGCGCTCGATCTTCTGCCGTAGTTTCTTTTTGATTTCGCTTCCACATACAAACCCGCGCTCGGCAACAATTCCTGTCAGAATTGTGTCCGATTGGCTAATCGAATGCAGCAACCTTGTAAGCTGCCCCATCGCGTGGGTGCAGGATGTTGAAGCAGAATTTTGCCAGCTATATCTTGAGCACGTTCCAGCTTTGTTTTTGGGATGTGATGAGATGTAAATTTTTTGACAATCTCCCTACACTGAGCGGTAAACTCCAACAAATACAAAACGGGTAATCCGTTGGGTATTGCTTCTCGCCGTGGTCGGCAGCACGTGTTTTCTTAGCGCCAAAAATGCCTTTGACAAGCAAATGAAGGCCATGTGAAGCACATCCGTGAAATAACTGATCTGGAAACTCGTTTTGCGGAAGAAGCCATGCATTTTTGTTGGCACGACTGTTATCTGTGACTGCTCCACAAACAGTTGATCCAATGCTTTTAATTACACGTCCAAGACCCTGGGCAATCCACTCAGCGCTATGGCTAGTATCACCAGTCGAAACAGACTCAATAAAAAGAGATTCTCACCAACAGCCATGTAGTTGACAATAGGGTCATTAAGGATATTAGACCATCCATCCGATGTCACACACAATAGTTGTGAGCTCCTCGCCAACGTCATGTCAACGCTCCGTTTAATGTCATCATGACAAAAATCAAGAAGTTCGCCACCTAAATTGTGTCGGTTTGGAATTTTAATGCCCGGGCGGCATATGTCAAAAGCTTGCTGAAGATACTTGTTCTCGACGCGTGCAAATAGTGTACTAGTAGTATAGTAGTACATTGCAAGTTTGCGCTAGAACAAACTGTGTTCCTGTTTTGTTAGCTTCGGGAGGCCGAATTGATCAATTTGTTGCTAGGTTTTGCGGATTGGTGCAGCCGAAACCGATGACCCGAAGCTTTTAGCTGGCTTATTTGTCTGCTTCTTGTTAGGGAACCAGTCCGGACGTTCGTAACCTCCATGTCCATCATCTTCTGAATAAATGGTGTGCACTTTGTGAGATGGGTAATCACAGATTTTGTTTTGTGGTGGTGTCGCACTATTTCCTTGCAGTTCTTGCACACAGCGTTGTTTGGTTTGACACCTTTATATATATCAGGGTCGTCTGAAAAATGAGCCCAACAATCGTGAACGGGTTTGCCTCTTTTGCGCTCCCCAGTGGCACCTCCGCTTTCTGCACCAACACCGGACGACACCTCCTTTCCGTCACCAGATGCAGAAATTTCTCCCGTTGTCCGAAGGTCGGAATTGATGTCTTGTCGACCAGGTGGGTTGAGAAGTGAAGTGCTGACACTACGACGCTTGTACATGCAGATCGCACGAACGTCCGACAAGAATATGGCTTTAGGTTGAATTCTGTGCACGTCTGGTATAAGACCGAAAAGAAGATGTCGAGCAATTTTTAGCGATCTTCTTTTAGAATAAGAGAAGATTATACAAAGCCGAATAAAAGCAAACCTAACATCCCTGGCGGGTCCAGCACGACGTGCGGAGCTCCGGCTTTGCCAGCTTGACATCTCGGAACTGACACAAGCTACCGAAGCTATGCCAGCCATTGCGAGCGGCCACGATGTCGGACGCGGAGGTCTGAGGCACCGAAGAGGGCTATATCACAACGATGACTGAGCGTCTCTACAACGCGCTGCTGCCGTACACAAGCGCACCAGACCCATCGAGGACAGACCTCTCAGTGTCAGCGTGAACAGCACGATGGGAGGAGAGGCGTGCAGGATTCGCAGGAACCGCACACGATCCGTCTTACCGAGGCAATTAATACCATGAAAGCTATCGAACGCCACTCCACCGACGACCAACCTACAGAAAACCGTAGTCGTCGAATGGTTGGACACATTCGATCAGTGTTTTGCCGACAACATGCCCGCACACAATTCAAGACAACACGCATGAGAAAGCGTGCGGCGAAGAGATTTCTACGCTCAGCAACGTCTGCACCGCAGGGTGCGAACTGCCCGATCGCAGGAGCGGATCTCGTGTAATATTTTGAAGTGGTCAATACGGAACGGGAACCGTTTGAAGCAGGAACACCTATTGGCGCTACATTCCTAGCAGCACTAACGTCGCTCTCCGCCGCTACGCAGGCAAGTGATGCCTTCGAAGATGCCATTTCGCTCGAGGAAATGGAAGCCCAACTACACCACGTCGTCGTAGCGTCTGCGCCGGGGCTCGACGGCGTCGGCTATTCGGTGTCCAAGAAGTTCGGGCCACAACTCATGCCGCTGTTGTTAGCGGCATTTCGCTTCTGCTGGAAGCACGGGCGAGTGCCCGGCAGCCGAAAGGTGGGCGCCTTACGATTGCTGCCGAAAAAAGGAACCCAACTAGGCTAGGAAACCGGAGGCCGATATGTCTACAACAAGCCGCGTACAAAATGTACGCTTGAATGTTTTCACGGCCCTTCAGGTGATAGATGGATCCGAACCAGCGGCACACAGATGCGCAGAAAGGTTTTCGATCTTTCAACGGCTGTGCCGAACATAATGTTTTGGCAGCAGCTCTGTCTGATCCGGGTCGATGGCAGCATCGGGCGCTGTACGTCATCTGGTATGATCTATAAAACCCTTTTGGTAGCTCGCCACATGCGTAGATGCGGTACGTCCTACGCGAGCTGGGAGTGGCACCATCATTTATTCGAGGCTGTAAATACATTTACACAAACGCTGCCTTTGTGATCGCGAATGCTGCTGATGGTGTGCCGTCGCCTATCCCCCAAAACGTGGATGTATTTCAGGGTTGATCATTGAGCCCCCACTTGTTTACCGCAACACTGATCCCGTTGCTACGGGCGCTGCAACATTTTACGGAGGTTGGTATCAAGCCATTCGCGTTGATCGCCCAAGTGAATACGCGGAGGGTCTTAAAGTGTTGAGTGGGAGCAAAGTGGCATTCAAGCGTCAGCACGATCTAATGCTGCGGTTTCTGAAGTGGAGCAAGATGAGAGCGAATGCTGCTTAGTGCAGCTCCCTTGGCACAACCCCGGCCGGTGCTCACGCCTTGAGCCAGACCGCCGGCAGCTACACACCTACGGCAACCGTGTGTCATGCTCGGCGAGAGCTATCGCTTCCTTTGAATTGGAGACGGGACCAACCCCAAACACCGTCGAGTCGAAATGGAGCCACTCATCGCTGAGGTGTGACAGCAGACGCCCACCTTGTTCCGCTCGGGACTAGATTCGTGGCGAAGAACTGTTAGATACCATTCTCAACAGGATACTGAGTGCCTCGCCGTTTGATTCGAAGAAGCGGCACTGCGACGACATTGGATCACTCAGGGCAGACATGCAGCAATATGCCAAGACGTACGCTTTAAGGTTTGACGAAGCCCCACCCGTCGTTCAGCCAGCGGGCATCATCGACGTGAGTCCGGCAGCCCACGGGCACATGCAACTTCGGGTACCTCAGTACAAGTAGTGGCTCGATCTGAAAACGGTGCTGCGCCATCTGAAGCTACATCTAAAGTTCAGAAACCGAGATAGGTAACAGGCAATGAAAGCCCCAGGTCGCACGGTCGGTCAGAAAGTGGTGCTGCGCCAGCTGAATCTACACCTACACCTAAGCCCCGGCACCGCGATAAGTGGCAGGCAATGAAAAACCCAGGCCGTGCGGTGCATGTTCATGGTAGCCGTGGGAGCACTTTTGCTACCAATCCACGTAACCTGTGGGACGCAGACTACACTTGTGCGCTCCGGGCAAGGCTTGACCTGATTGACACCGCTAGTGTTTTCAATAGGAAACGATTGCGACCACATGGAACATGTCGACAGACCAATTGCACGGATGTTGGAACCCTCGTACATGTACTGCAACACTGCCCTCGTACAAGCGTTTCGACTAGGAAACGGTATGATGAAGTTCTCGACTTCAACACAACGCAGCTGACAGCGCGGGTGCAGAAGTCGCATGAACGCCTCCAGCTAACAGGGCCGTGCCTGGATTTGACGGACACCGCCTTAGGCCAAATGTCCAGCTGTACGGCGAAGTGTTGCGAGAAGCAGCAATCGTGGGTTGTATCATTCAATGCCCGCGCTGGGCCTGACGGCAAGGGCCCGGAGTTAGCCTATGTTTGTGATCTCAAGATGAGTAAATCCAAGGGCTTGACCAGCATCAGACGGACAGAATCTGGCAGGTCTAGTCAGCAGCGATTATATTCGGTGTGCTCGTTCGGTGGCGCCGGCCAGCAAAACGCGTACACTAATAGGTAGGTGGCTAGCTCGCAGACTCGCGGCATTTGTACTACAAGGAAGCCACTGAATATGGAGGTGGCATGCTGTCCAACACATCCACAGACAGCGCATCCAACAAGCAAGTCCAACCAGGAGTTAGTAGAGGGCACCACACCATGGCTGCGTCGCACGGCACCAAGACGTAACTAGGCTCTTTCAAAGCCGACACGGACCCATCCAACCAGGACACTCCCTTAGCTGAGGAATGCCCGTCGAGATGCAGTTTTTACCTATAGCACATCGATTATCGGTTTCTAACCTGGCAAAACGCCTTTCTACAAAGGATCATTTCTATAGTACCTGGTACGTTTCTCCTGAAATGGATGGGCTGGCACACCGTGAAAATCTAGTTTTGCAGTAGTGAATGATTGGCCCTGGTGCAATTGAGGAACGAGCCCCACCCAGACCGCTAACGTACTCGGTTTTCATTTGTTTACTGTGAGAGAGAAGACACATCCAGACACAGCTGTTTTCAAACCTACGACATGTTATCCCGCGGAGACTACGTCTTACTACTCCCCGAAGACGTACCAGATCTCACAGAGCCCACGTACGGGAAGGTGATGGCGCTCACGTCATCCGACAAGGACGCTTCCAACACGAAGGTTCGGTGGTCGGTGCCCAGGGGCTCGCAAATGAGCGAATCACCACGCACTCAGCAGCATGGGGCACAGCCAGGCCTGTGGCTCCGCAAGCCAGTGGCGGCTCACCTGCCAATAGGGTGGGTTCACGGATAAGTCGTCTACCTGTTGTCCACCGGCGTTCGGATCCACCATGGGGATACCATCTCCAAATGGGAGATCAAACACCTGTTCCAGACAGATCCGATTATCGTTCTTCTTCTCTGGGATGTGGTTCTTCCACATCGCCATCGCGCTTCCAAAATTCGGCAGACGCATGGGCACATTCTCGACAAGTTGCTCGGGGACGCCAAACGTCGCCATCTGAAGCCAATCCGAGATATTGGTACGATTCTTGCCGGTATCATTCCCGACGAAGCCCTCCCAGCATCCGACCTCAAGAGGCCTGGGTTGAAGTCACCAATGGGGAATAGAAGGCCATCCAGCTACAGCACACACTAGACTTCGTGTATCGGAAAGTAACGCTTGTCGCATCTCTCGGTCGGTCCGTGACAGTATTGGTACGTCGTTTTGCTGCCCTCCGGCAACGGGGCCATACGCTGTTCCCGCAGTATCAGCCCCGGACGTGTCGTCCCCTGACTCTTTCTTTGCCGCCGAGCCTGACGCACTCACGTCGGAGACGCCAAGCCACAGGCAGGTGATAATGGTTCGACCGCAGTGTGAGAGGACTATCATGCACGCATCGTGTGAGCACTGGCGTCGCAACCAGAACACCTCATCGCCTACCTCGACAGCGTGAACACATCTGTCAAGCGTGCCAGGATACGTCGGCAGGTCGACGACCCGACGACCAGCCCTTCTCAGGACAAGGCTTACAAATACTCATTCGGGCTTGTGTCACGCCATGTTGCTGTCCACGAGCTGCTGGTATCGCCGACTGCAGCAAGTACGTAATCTGACGACCTTACGGATATCCTGATCTCGCATTTCGCAGTCCAGTTCGCCCCCCACCCGGTTGTGCTGATTCGGTAGCATTACTTCCAGTTTAGAACACGCGATCTGCCCATCACGCACTTTTGTTTCATGGACAGAGTAAGCAAGATGAGCTGGGTGAACAGCCGCAAAGCCAACATGCTTAACTTCTCGCACGCGGTGCGCTTCCTGAGGCCGCCGCCCCCACGTCGACAGATGATATTACAGCGGCTCTGAGGAGTCTGCCGACGTACTGCAACGCATTCACGGCTTCAGAGGTTGGAGACTTGGTTCGGTCCCTCCACGCATTGGTCCAACAAAACGTCCCTGACGTGTGGTCGGCGAACGACCTCCCGCACTTCGTCTTCTGGATAGGTGGGGTGCGAGATGCTGTGGTCCACGATTCGAGTGGGGGTGAGGCAACACAGTGTGACATTCAAGCTACCATAATGCGCAGCAACCCGGACTTACAGGCTACTGTTCAGCTACGACCCCAAAGCCGGCTGCTCCAGCTAGTTTGCTCGTCTCCTGCTCCACAGCAACACCAGCGCTCGACTAACCGGAGCCGCGTTGACGAAGCCGGAAACTGGGTGCCATCGCCAGGACCAGCCGTCGCGACTATCTCAATACCAACCCGAAGACCGACCAGCATCCAGACGGATCCAGCACCTGCCACGTCAAGGCAATCTGGAGCTTTGACTGCGATCGATTTCTCGTACTGGATGCATCGGCGTCCGAGGAGCTCCGTCTCAGTGTGTCTATCGTAACCGCGGTCACTTCGCCCCGACCACATTGCTTCCCGATGTACGGGCTTACATTAACCAGCGACTCGGCTGGCTCAGCGAGGCCCTTCATCACCTCCGATATACGGCTGCGGGCCAGCAGCAGTATACCAAGCGATATCCGATGTGGTCCAAGCACGACTGGCGAACAGACTTCACGAAGCCCACCATGCCGTCGCTCAAGGAATTGCTGCATGTACGCGCAAGTATGGGCTAGAGTATCGGCAAAATACATCCAATCACCAGTACCTATTGTCTGATCTCACCCGTCGATCGGGCTTCTCTCTGTGTGATCTGGTGTGGCTCGTCAGCGGGAAAACCAAGACCGACAGCAGATCCAACAAAGCATTCGACCCGGCAACCTACGAGAGGGTTCTCAACGGGTTCCCACATCAAGATTTGCTTATTAGCATTGCTCGCCATGGATTTCGGGCCCGATGGCTTCAAGTCTCACCAGCGCAGATCCGTTGGCCAGCAACCATCGGTCGGCCCTGAGCAGCCTTCACCAGGTCATCGCTTGTGTTCGCGAAGGAGAGGACACGGGCACATCCATAGTCACAGATATCGATGTCCGTTGAGACGTCCAGGCCAGCTCGTTCGGGGCGATTGCCAAGAAATACACAGATCCTGACGCTAGCCGCCTGATCCACGATCTATCAAGCACTGCAGACCAGTGCCCAAACGACCTCACCGACAAGTCGTCGTTGCCGCCCATCGAATATGAGCATGTGTCCGCGTTGACCACGCGCATTGAAACTGTCAAGCATCGGTTTCCTCAGGTTTATGTACTGCTGCTCAAAGGCGACGCGCACGGAGCGTTTCGTCATCTGCGACAGAACGCTGCGGATGTTGCTGGATGGGCGGTCTTTTGCCCGATCGCTCAGCCGGCGAATCGACCTCGCGACCCGTTTGGTTGGACGGGCAAACGAGCAACCTACGCTGTTTTCGATCGTGCCATCTCCCATCTGGCCGGCCGCGAAAGCCCGGCTTCCATGTGCTCTTCGTGTGTGGACACGGAGTCCTTCTTTCCCTACGAGTGGGTGGACAACCACATCATGATCGAGGCGGACCTGCCCGATCGATATCGAACTGCAGATGATGCTCACCGCCTTCTGATGCTGGCGATCTAAGGTCCTGCATCGGTCAACGAAGACAAATTCACGCTTTGGGCGACCAAGACAGCAGTGCTCGGCCTCGAGTGGGATACAGCAGCAGCCACTGTTTCCATTCCGGTTGACAAGATCACGAATGCGCTGGGCCGGGTTCGAGCCTTGGCGAGCAAGTCGCGGGCGTCCAGGAACGAACTGGACTGCCTCCTGGGCAGCCTTCGACATGTTGCTTCGTGCTTGCACGCAGCTCGCCCATTCTATCAACGTTTACACGTACTTAGCCGGTCCGCACCGCGCTACGGGTCGGTCGTCATCTCGGAGCGGGAACGAGACGATCTGAGCTGGTTCGCAACTATCCTCCACCACGGTACGCTGCGGGGTGTACCAACGCGTATGTTTGGTAGGAGCCTGAGGTCCACTGCTACATGGATACGAGCTATGTCGGTGCCTGCATGCTTGACCCTGCACGCAGATTGTTTTTACCATTCAATTCGACGAGATAGAGCATCGACTCATGGCGGTTAAAGACGGGGTGACGCCATTTGACATCAACGTCCGTGAACAACCCTGCATTACCCTGACGGCAACTCTATTTGCCCCTACGTGAGCGTCTATCCTAGCACCATGGTGGACCAGCATTCGGTGCTGAACTGATAACCGCACGGCGATGGCTTGCACGAATATCCTCGGGAGTAACAAGCGATTCGCTCATAATCTCAACCGATGCATCGGGCTCGCGGAAGCTCAGCATCGGTTTGGCATTTCGGTGGCACATCTACCGGGGTCAACAAATGCGCTGACGGATGCGGGATCCAGATTAAATGCTTAGTCCCATCGGGAGTTATATAATAACGGTGTATCTGCCTGGACACAGGTACAGGTCCCCACCAGTCTGCACTTAATCTACAAGGGCTTCTCACGCAACTTAAGCCGCATAACTGGCCAGAAGTTCCCGGGCGACGTATTGCGCCAATGGTGCTCGTGGACAGCAGGCCATGGGCACCAGTCACAACTGTCCCGCACAGGAGTCGCACGATCGACCGAAATCATCGTGTTTGCATTGGAGTGCTGGTCCGGCTCGATATGTGGAGCTCCCAACGCGGCTTCGGCTGTGCTGTCCAAGATCAGCCACAACGCGTGGCATCATCTCTTGTGCTACGGATACACCGTACAACTCGAACCTAACCACATTCTCGCTGTCCGTGGGATGCGACGGATGTCGGCGGCGCCAAACCGGAAGTCATCGATTACGCCGGCCATCCTACGTAGCCTCAGCGACCATCGCTCCTTCGACAAACTCCACGACCGCGTTATTTGGGGGCTACAGTCGTGGTTTTCTTCTTTTGCTGCAACAGTCAGCGCAATCTACGGAAGGCCTCGCTGTTTGAATTCAACGACGAGATGTAGTATTCACGGACGAGAAAGGACGGTCGGCTGCTACGAGACAGGCCGCCTGCAACACCACGCTAACGAATCGCGGCAGCAAGACCGACCAGATACGAGAGGCAACAACAAGGACACTGCATCCATCTGGAAATATCTGTTCGTGTAGTGCGGGCGTTGGTGAAAGATAGCAGCAGTGCAAAGCTACCTGACGACACAACTGCAGGACGGATCCTGCATTTCGGCAGCAGAGGTGAGCAAGCTGCTAAAACCGGCGGCAGCCAGGTCAGGTCACGACAGCAGCAAGTACGGGACCCACTCGCTGCGAAACCGCGGCGCCACGGCTCTCATCACCAGGGGCAACAGCGATACTACCGTGAAGCCGCATGGGCGTTGGAAAAGCGACTGCTTTCAACGTTACGTTCACATCGACCAGGCGCCCACCTTCAGACTGGCAAATACAATGCTCACCGACGAGCGCCGCAGTCCAGAATTGTTGACGCTTCAACGAGGGGGAACCCCACTCCATGGAGTCCGCCAACATTTATCTTCCCCGCTCGACGTTGAGCGTGGCCCCAAGTCACGGATGGAAATTTATTGTTAATTGACTTTCCAGAGTAGACAATTTCAAGGCCCCCGAGGACTGAATTGTGTTCCGTTCATTGACTCGGGAAGTCGATGTGGTGTTGCAACCCCTTTTGGACTTGCTCCTATACTTGCTCTCCCCACTGATGAACTCCTGGTGTCGCTTACTCCAAGGCAGCATGAATGAGCAAAACGATATGATTGGGTATGGATCTTCTAATTATATTTCATGCTAGCTTATACTTCCTCCTGGCGAGAATGATTGCAACAGAAATCACATATTCGACTGTAATATCACTAAAAGCCCTCCGTTACGCAAGCGTATTGGCTGAATCGACGCGTGAACTATTTGCCGTGGCTTCTTGAAACAGCAAAAATCTCAACAAACGGCAAAGCTATGACTACAAGAAGACAGCGACTTCCGCTGCAATTTTATTGTTACTAAATTTAGTGAAAATAAGGGCCTACCGATGCCGGTGTCGGATGTTTTCAATGCCACCAACGGATGATTTCCATGCTTTCAAATAATGGATGTTTTCCATACCGAGTCAGATGCATTGCACGCCCACCTGATGTATTGCATGCAATAATTATTAGAGTATCACAGTGTGCAAGTTTTATTTAATTTTTTAAGATTAAACAAAGATTTTTAGAATAAAATATAATGAATCTACTCACAACCATCTCCAACACCCAATCGGTTGGATCTTCAGGTTGAGACGATGTCATGCCCCATTCTGAAAGAATAGTTGATCACGTTAGCAAGTTTCTGTTGTCTGTTTTGTCTCGAAGAATACATCCCAGTATCTTTTGCCACCCTTAAAAAAGATGGATCAACTCTGCCAACAAAATCTCGTTCAGTTTCCACACGTTTGTCATCCTTTGTTGTCCAAGTCTCAAGAACACTCCAGTTGATCACACTAGCAGGCTTTTCTATAAGCTTTTTGATAAGAGCCTTGATGGTATGCTGACCCTTGTCTCGATCTTCTCTTTGGAGGCACTTTGCTTTTTGGGTGGACGGCCTGAGGTTCTTCGTGCCAGTAGACTTCTCAGCATCATTGTGAAATCAAAGTTGTCCACAAGCTTAAGGCACGCCAGAATATGACAGCACAGCCATCCGGAATTGTAGAATGCGCTGCAAGTGCAGTGGAATTTCTTGCGAAGGGTTTTAATCTACTACATCAACGACAATCGTGTCAGATTTAGTGAGAAATAACAGGAACATTCCCATGAAGACTTACCTCTGCAACGGTCCAATTTGGAGATGAACCAGCCGTGCTCGAAGGTAATGCGGTCCAGAATATCAACAGTATGGAGTGAGAGGTATCGAAGCTGAATGATCCCCACTCGCTTCTCCTGTTTCAGAACACCTTCCAGTGACCCAGCAAAAACCTTGGATCTTGAAGCGCTGACTTTGAGGCCGTTCAGATTGCCATCACGAACCATGTAGTAGTCAGCGTTAAAGACAAAACGTTCTATACGTGAGATAGCTCTTTGTGGTTTTCCTTTGTGCCGAGTATAGTGGTTATCACTTCTTGCACAAGTCTCGAGCTAATAGAAAAACATCTGCATCAATTGGACCTTCGGCAAATTCCCGAATGCAGTCGGCGCTTTTATCCTGGTCGCAGTGTATGAGTATCTTGGGAAGGGTAGACGCGAGGACGATTGATGTAGCGGCTCCTAGGTGACCCGCAGCGACTTTTTAATGACGCTGTTAAATCCCTCGACTGGATTCTGGTTAGGAATGACACCTGGGGATTCACTCGCGGTTACAAACCAGGAATCCCATGGATCTTACAGGTACTGTTCATCAAACCAATTTTCGTAGTTGATTTCACCATGCTCTTTCCAATTCGATACAACCAGATCAGAAAGAGCAGCGAATTGATCGCGAGACCGAGCATCATATAGATAATACAGCTGAGGCTTGATTATGTCGCTGTACACCTCTGAATCAGTCAAAAGACCAATGTTTTCTCGTGATTTTCTGTCCAGGTGGGGCCAGCAGTTCAACAACACGATGTTGGGCCATACGTTTTGAAATGCGGCAGAAATGGCCGAGCAATAATCCATTGATCCAAACCCCAGGTCTAGGTGCCCACCAAAGAATGTACTGCAACCTTCTTTTACAACAGTAAATAACTTGGTGTACGCAAATGTCGTCTCAGCGCGGACGTACATGAATGCACCGGGATAAAATCTGTGCTGAAACCCTTTAGGTGGGATAGAGTGGACACCGCCCACTCCAAATGAAACCAATGTCCCGTTGATAAATGAGAGTTTGTAAGTCCCGTCTGTCGTCCCCACGACTTTGTCCAATTGACCCAGTATTTCGCACGCAAAGCTGCGAAAAGCTTCCTTGACGTAAATATGATACTCCAAGTCTTGTTTGCCAGTGCTAGTATCGGAAAAGACGTCCAGGACCAGCAATTCGTTCCGATACTTAAATGATCGTTTTGCGAGACGAGTTGCATCTGTACCCGGGCTGTAAGTTTTCACCCCTTTACAAAAGTTGACTTTTGTCTTGCACATTCTCTTTGTGGCCCACATCATGATATCTGCGACGCCCGAGATATCGAACTCTCCAACAGATCGGAGACGCTGAGATCGGTTTTTACTGTTCTACACTGGGAAGTAGCCCCAATGTGCTGTCATTATCTTGGTACTTCATTTCCAGTATAGTCAGGCACTGTGTTGGTCCCTAGCCCCCAAGTAGGAGTCCGTTAATTTCATCGTCAACAATTTTGTGGATGTCTGTACGCTGACCGCCAGGTGGGAGCTTCGTCCAGAGAATGTTCACCGCTCGCCAAAACACTGAACATTCCAGATGTGGCCTTCCTGATCCGAGCCGATGAGGTGCAGCCTCGGTATAAAGCTGTGTCATCATGACGATGACGTTTTCGTAGGAGGTTTTCACGCGCTTGTACGCCCGGTGGATCTCGTCGTAGTCGTCGCGTCGTCGAGTCGTCATTGCAGTTAAAAGTATAATGATAAGTGAGATGCTGCTTCCATGCCCAGTTCCCAATTCTCCGTAGCTTAACCAGTTGGTGCAAGGTTTCTGCGTCACAGTTTGATGCCTTTTCAGGCTTAGGATACCGTAGTTTTACTCTTCGGAGTTATACGATCTCATATCCAATCAAATTCAGAATAGACACTGTTTTGTTGCCTTTCCTTCATGCACAAGTCGTTTTGGGACAAGTTTGAGCTACTTGCATATGCTAGATACTGGTTAGTTACACATAGTGCGCATGCAACAACTCGAAATGTGAAGTTGTTCTAGTTGTAGCAAAATTTGGCTATGTAACTACTTGAAACTAGCAGCGGTTCCGGCTGTAGCACAATTTAGTACAAAAGAAACCTACGATCTTGCTTGCGGCAGGTGATTTCATGACAATTATTGCTGGTATTGAACTGGTAGGAATGCAATTCATCCGATTGGAATGCAATGCAACCGCATGGTATGGAAAACCACCGCGATTGGTATTAAAAGAAGCTTTTTCCACCGATGCCGCAGCAGCTTGAAACCACTGCCTGATCTGTTTGTCGCTTCACCTCAGCTGTATTTTTTAAGCGATCAAAAAGCTTCAGTAGCGGCTTTGGAAGCGTCAGTGGGGGTGAAGTTGCTCATTTCAAGGGGCCGCCACCACCTCCATAATGGAGTCGCTAGTGATGCTTACTAGATCTTATATTTGATAATATGTGACAGGTTTTGAGTTTATGGATAGTACATTTATGGCAGTCATTCCCGCCCTGAGGAAATATTACGTTTCGTACAAAAACTTATCACTGATTCACATCAACGATCAGCCCGTAGCTCCGCGGTCCTAAGGATGGATGCAGACGACTTATCTTCCCTACGAGGCGGCAGGTGACATGCACGTCGGCAAAGCGGTGACAGGACGCTCTCTAGGCAGTCAAGATTTTGCTATGCTATCACCACACCTTAGTTACCGCGAGGCTGTTGTCGAAAACTCGATAGGGTGTGTGTTTCCCCACCAAGCTAAACATCTCATTTATGTTGGCGAGTTCTGTCTAGTTTCACTCATCTAGCATGCGTCATATATAAACTGGTCCTATCTGGATGTATAGTACCCGTTGCTGGGAGGTCTCCGCTGTTTCAGCCCTTCCTTAATGTCTGAACTATTTACGAAAGTACGCTGTGGTTTCAATGGTGCCGTTCGCTTGCTGTCAACCGAAGTTCCTCCACGTGTATTTGGGCAAGTTTGCAGAAACAGTTCTCAGTACTGCTGTTTGAATTGATGCGACTGGAGCAACACTGTTAATGACACTACACACGAGCTGGAGAGGCGTAGAATTGGGTTGGTACAGTGACATTCGATGGACTCGATATAGCTCCTCGATTTCACTGGTGTCACGGAACTCCGGAACAAGCGTGAATAGAAGCTCACACGAAGCGACTGAGTGTCAAGATGAGAGGAGCCTGCCTTACTTGTATTCCTTCGCTTACAGTGGCCGTTATCGTCGGGTTTTAAGCTTCTGGATTGCCCCATGCGGCTTGTAGCGATGGCTTTGCATCAGCAAGGATCTGCAAGCAGCTCGCTAATCCTGCAGCCGACATTGTTGGCGCGAGCGCGAATCACCTAAAATATATGCATGCAAGCTCAGCTAGCGAGCTCGACTTGCGTGCACTAGTGCAACAAGAGCAACTACAAGGATGTCTCTCCCTGGACGGTCAAGGCGATCGGTGAGAGCGTCGAGAACTAGCATTACAATTGATCAGTCTGCAATTAGCTTTTCCCCGGCAAACAGCAATCAATACACGTTCTATTTGCAGGAGTCACAGCTCCCAAATCGATAGCACCGCATAGGGCTGCTATGAGTGTCGTGAAAGTGCAGGAACGCTAGCAAAAAGATCCTGCCACTACGAAGGCTCGATGTTCGGGAAATGTCCAGTTTCTACAAAAGCGAGTTGGTGACGTCAGTAAATTGATGGCCTGTGTATAGGTTGAAGGAAAACGTACTGGGCAGCAGCCACAGCGTCGGGGATGTTGTGAAAACTTTTACTGCGTGTGCGAACAGCTTTATGGTCCCTCGACTAACCGTAAAATGTCGAAGAGTCAGTGGGATACTTACTGGACTGCAGTGGTGATGTTACGCCGCGAATGTACACATGTCATAAAATCAGTAACTGGTTGGCTTATTATATAGATAAACTTTACATCCCATTGATGGCTATGCCTTCATTCTCAGGCCCTGTCAGTGTCTCAATGCCCCCCGCCATCAATATTGCAGGAAAAATGGTTCCATGTAGCGTTGTTGGATGCACGCTGTTGGATGCAGTTGGATGCGTTGGATGCATTCCTTGTCTAAAGCGATCGATGGGTACACAATAGCCTGAATTTGAAAATACGTTTTCAAAGGACCCGCGCAAGTTGCCGTTGCTTTCCCGCTAAAAGTCCTCCACCTTGGCAAGCGCGAACTGGAAGCCCACTGGTCCGGCAGTGGTGTGTTAGATCTTCCGGTGGTTATTACTTGCCCACCTACAGAGGCGAGCTTGATACCGGCGGGTGGACATCATAACGGGATGGCTTCGAAAATGTACGAGCCGTAACGCGATTGGAGTGACGACAACGGCTTGTTTGAGTGCGTCGAGTGGTGAAAAAACGGCTCGAATGATGAGTATGTGTTGAGGCTGTAGCCTCCAGATTTTGAGAGCAAGCTGGTTAGTTCTCCAGGGACTACCGGTAGCAAGTTGAGTTGACTGAGCTTCGCTAGGTATGTTTACACGTAGGGCACTACGTAAAAATTATTGAGTTATAGGAGGCAGTCTTGGTTGGATGCAATGGATAAGATGCGCATCCAATGCATCCAATGCATCCTTCGTGCATCAAATTGTGTGCATTCTACAACGCTAGTTCCATGTACACTACCACTGGCAGGGTGGTAATGCAAGCCACTGTCTCGGGATAGTGACATGTATTGGGGTACTGTCTTCTGTGTACCTCGTCACACGATTAATGCAGCGCCTTATTAAATATCAAACAATCACTTCACAGCGACACAGCCCGTGATATCGGATAGTTGGTAAAGACAAGTCAAAACACGAGTTTTGACTCGAGATGACCGTATAGTACCTTGCTAACAGATTCCGAGTGATTTGTAAGAGCGTTTTTCCGAAAGGATGGTGCGATCACACAGATTATGAAGGATCAATGATTATGGTTTGTGAATTATTCGGACAGTTGATGCTATTCGGGACACCACTTTCAAAACGAAGCCGACAAGTGCACGACACCAACAGTCACTCAGATGTCTTCGCTGCAAATCAAGGCACGACAACGCTCATCCAAGAATCACTTTGATAAGGTTCAGGGTAGGAACTTAGAGAAAGTTGCTTCAGTTCCGAGAGACCCTTGTCGTATCGCAAGTCCGACAAGAAGCGTCAACTGTGAAGCTTTCGCCCCTTCCAACGACGCCGTTGTTGCAACAAATAGCGAGACGGAGTTCGACGCGTCGTCGCAGGTACCTCTATCGAAGGATGTTGAGCCGGTCATTAAGGAGACGAAGAAGGAAGGCCAAAGGGAACGCAATCGCATCGACCAAGCAAACTACTGCAAGCGCCAACGCGAGTACGCTACAAGGACTGGAAACTTTCAAGTTCCGTCATCAATGAACACCGAACAAGCTGCTACTACGAAGCTGACCGCAGAATCGTGCGGCTACGAAACACCAGTATCTCGTCGTGCTGATCTATACGAGACACGAAATTCGGAGCCATTAAAGTCCGTTGGCACGGAAAGTGAAGAGTCGAAGAATAAAAGGCGCAGGGAGCAACGCCGTATCAATCAGGCCAACCACCGGAAGCGCAAGCGCTTAAATGAACTTCACCTCAAGCGAGAGATCGAAGTGCTGGAATCGAAAATCAAGCAACTCGAGGCTGCAAAATTTGAGCTCAACCCTCACAAAAGCAAAACAAATTCGTTCAGGCAATTGGTGACTTCTACTATGCCCTCCGAACCGAGGCGCAACAAGACCAGTCGGCTGACGTGAAAGTGTACCAACGGATGTACGGCTGCTTGCCGGGATTACCATCACTTCTCGATCTGCAACGAGAAGAATTTAGCTCGATAGAATCCCTGAAGCTCCACTGGACGTGGTATCGACAACAATTTCGAGTCTTCAAACTCTCTCTGAAATCTTTTGACATTCTGAAGGCAGGCGAACACGTGATCATTAAGTTTTGTGGTGAGCTTCAACTGGACGTCTACTCCGACGCCGAGCATCGTTCAGGTAAAAGATTTGGTTATGGCACCATCGTGTGCTCCGTGCTGCAGCAGTTCGAGTTCAATGGCGAGGAGTTGGAGACTCGCATTACCTCCGAAGTGGATCTTGTCGGTGGTGTGGCTGGAAGTCATGGTGCGTTTAATCCGGGCCGTACGGTGGCCGCACTGCGCTGCCTCTCGGAGGGATTTTGCCTTACGAAGCACGATTAAAAGTGCCGCTGAGAAGGGCATTTGCGAACAATTGCGTAGCTGGAAAAAAACGCGAGATCTTACATATACATGCTGTGGCAGCAGCATGTCCAACAAACACGAACTACTACTAGTAGGAAAGATAAAAACGAGTTGAACTAGTTTTACGGGGTGAACACTATTTTTGTATATATTAACCAGACTAAGTGATACCCTTCATAAAAAAGCAAAATGCAACTCGACTTACTCATGCACTAGGTAATAATGTGGCTCGTTTGATTACAAATCCACGCCTGCACTACTAACTGTCTGAATTTTCAACTTATATCGGCGTAGATTCATGCGCTTGATTGGCGTCCGTGTGCAATGCTTTCGATACAGATAACCCCATTCGTAAATCGAAGAAACACCTCACAAGCAGACAAAGCAAACAGACAGTTTCCTAAAGACCTACGCAAAAAGTGCCAACCAACGAATCTTTTCACGCTTGAAGTCTTGCAGACTAGTTTGAAGTACGTCGACATGATTAAGTCCAGCAACTACAGTGTTTTCAGTTGGAAGCAAGCAATGTGTTTTATGTTTACTCGTCTAATCCACAGCACGATGAGTGGATGGAACCCGTTGGCGCTTTCAAGCATCGCCGAATGCGGGAGACTACACAATCTGCAGCTGACTAAATCACGCAGTACATAATAGTGAAGGGGAAGTACATTTTCAGCGATTGTTTTTGTTTTGGGGTTAAATTGCCCAGCTAACGAATGCAGTCGTTGCTCATTTATTCCCAGAATTAAGCGATATTGATCAGAAATGTTTATATTTAAAATACTAAAAGGGTGTTCTGTATCGTACTTAGCACAGCCCCATAGTCGCACCATACTAAACTTAAGTCAAACTATTTTCACCCAATCACCGCCCCGCTCAAAAACATACCAATCATTCCCACTCCGAAGCAATCCTCACTTTTTTCCGAAAGTATCCTAATCCGTAAAATATGCGCTCGCTGCTCTTCCTGGCGCTGCTGCCTCCATTGGCCCTGGCCGCCAGCGGCTTCGAGTCCACGATGGGCATCGTGGAGACCAACCGGTCCGTGAATTTGGACCCGAGCGTGCAGCACGTGCCGCTGGCCCCGTCGCTGGCGCTGCTGCGGCCGCCGCCGCCTCGAATTCCGGTCCAAAAACGCATTTTCGTGGGTCTTTCCGTCTTTCGAGACGGTTTTCGCTGCGCCAAAACGATTTTTACCGGTTTTTACGAGCGACCAATCCGAAGGCAGTAATTTTGGAGTGGTGGACCAAGTGTACCCAAGTGACGCCAAATGTTTTCATGAATTTTGTGAAATGGCGAAAAGTCAATGGCCGGAGCAAGGAGAGTGTCCTTTTCAAGAGAATATTCGCGTTGACGAACGCTCGGCTTACGAATCTCGAGGCCCGACGTTGGCGAGACATCAACAGCAATTGTTGATTCAAGAAGAAGAATTTTGTCTCCAATTGGATGGACACAGCATTTTCACGAATGGGTGGGATACCCATTTGCTCCAGGAATGGGAAGGTGTCGGCAACGAGATGGCGGTGCTGACGACGTATATTCACCATATCCACAACTTTGTGGCGGAAAATGGAGACAATGTGGCACCCCAAAATTTAGACCTACCACATTTGTGCACGACGATGAGGGGGCAAATGGACTCGTGAGAACGGTGGGGGCGAGTATGATCGGAGGGTCCAAGATGCCACAACTAGAAGCATTGTGGGGAGCGGGCTTTTCGTTCAGTAAATGCCATGCTGAAAAAGGGTGCCGGTTGATTCGCATACGCTGTGGATGTTCGACGGTGAAGAGTTTTTGCGTGCGTCGAGACTCTGGACGAACGGATACGATATGTACTCGCCCAGCAAACTTGGGTCGGTGATTTACCACAACTACACGTCTGTACCGGCGCGGTTTGAAGGAATTCCAGTGGAGGCGAAGGTCAAGGAGCGAGAGGAGGAGATGGCGTTTAACCGATTTCGTCTGCTGGTGGGTAAACCGTTCGAGGGTAGAGTCAGCACCTTCGAGCTGGACAAGTACGGCTTCGGATCAGTGCGCACTTTCAAGCAGTATCTCGAGTTTTCGGGTGTGACCTTCGAGGAGGGAAAGAAAGACGCCGAATCCTGCGAGCAACGGCACTGGGTGCCGTATACGAATCCTGCGGAAGTCGAGGAAATTGTGGGAGGTGGCTGGACGCTTGATGGAGCTGTAAGTGAAAATGACACTGGCGGCGTGGAAACACAACAAAGCAGACAGGAAATGATCTCGCGTCTGCGAAAGCATGTGGCTGACAGCGTGACCAACAGCGTCAACGTGGATACGATTAGCTTGTCAGGCCCGATCTTCGTTGTGGTTGTCGTGGCAATGCTCTTCGTGGCTCGTCCAAACAATCAGGTGTCACTGTTAATCAGGCGACGCTGCTGGCCCAAAGCTCATCGCACCAACAGTGAGTAATTCGTGTAATTGTCTCGCACACTGAGCCTGCTTCAAATGTTACAGCAAGAGAAACGAGAAGGACTACGTAGACAACGAAGACAAATACAAGAGAGGAGGTAGGTAAGTTGTAGCATTGCAATTGATTTCTATTGTGTCTGCAGCAGTGAGCTCTTGTCAAAGTGTCTAACAGCACCCTCTGTGAATGACGAGTCTAGTGGTGGTGGAGCTCTCCACGGCAGATCGTCCCATGGCGACTTCTCTTCGGACTGACCCCCATTATCGAAAGCGTGCTTGTCAAGTCCTCCAGCACCTCATCAAGATTCCAGTCACCATCAGGGAAGACGCAGGCCCATGCAGATTCAGCAACGAAGGTGCATTCAGCATCAACAGGAGCGACGCACTCGGTACCGTTGTAACTTAGAAGACTGGTATGGCAATCCGCTATGGCGACGTCACCTTTGAGCGGACAGATTGTTCCGTTGAGCTGGACGCCTTGACCGGAGCAAATTATTCCACGAGAGGTATCGATGGCGTAGGTGGCATCAAGGTGCATGGTGACGTTGAGGTCTGCAGCCACGAAGGTTGTTGTGGTTGAGACCGCAAGAAGAAAACCTGCAACCGTTCGAAGCATTTTCGTCGACGTGGGTTTGGAAATGAGGTCGGCTGCTCCTGCTTCAATGTCATCCGTTTCGAGCAAAGATATCGTTTCTCGGACAGGCGCATCGAAAGGCGACATGAGCGGTCGCAGGACAGACGAAGGTTTCTCTATGGCACAAATGCGTGATTTACGAATGCATCGCACCGCAACGAACGAAGATGATGGTGTGACCTTGTTCAGCATTGCTAACTGAATCGGTGGTTGGATCTAATGCTGGACGATACGCAAACTTTCACTAAACAAAGTGTTCACCAAAGGATGAGAATGGAGACCAGTTCCATGTGTGGAAATTGATGATGGCAGTTCACGAACAAGCTGAAAGACATGATTTTGGCCAAATTCTCTGGCACGATGGCTCGACGATGCACGGTGTACAATGAATATCGCTGCCAGTGCAAGAAGTTGCAGGTCTCATTGCTGCAACACGGCCAGATCGTGCGCTTGCCCTTCACGTCCGCGAACTCGCCTTTGCTCACCACTGTCTTGGACGCGCAGGCGTGCTTGGCAGCGATTCTACTGGTACTTACGACAATGAACCCTGCTGTTCACAGCGGGCATCGACGGATTTAACAGCGACCCCACCCGACACTGCAGTAATCACTGCTCCCTGAGCGTACGAATACGCAGACCGCCACCAAGTAGTCTCCGTCTATCAATGACGTTGAGTTCTCTTCCCATTCGAGAATCTGCCGCGTCGAGAAGAGATAGGAGTCGCTAAGTTTATCTGTGTGGTGGTGGATGAGGAAGATACCAGTGTATTGACGCGATCAAGTCGACGCAGAATTGTTTCTTTCCACCATGCAAACTGAGGCTGTTCCTGAGGCGAAAAAAAAGAAGGGCGGCAAGTGGTTGCCAGACAGAGATGTTATTGCGCAGGCGCTGGAGAATACCGATGATATAAAGACGATCATCAACGAGCAGCCGTTGAAGGCCACATAGTTAATTGAGGATGTGTAGGAAAAGAACAACATGATCGGACGCCACGCTTCAAATTCCAGGCAGATCCACGTGCTGGTAGTAGTTCCGAAGCGCAGTTCGCGTGAAAGTCCTCGTTTTCGATGAAGGTCAGACGCTGGTTTGGTTGACACGGTTTCTCGCAATGCAGATGCTGCCAGTGCTGTAAAAACTCGCGGAACTCTTGGAAAAGAGGTGGACGCTGCAAAACTCTGAAGTGCGCAACCTACCTAGGTGGCCAAACACTTGCTTTCTATTTGGGGAAGGGTGTTGTAGATAAGGAGCCCAAAGACGTGTGCACATTGTCCGACTCAAGAGCGTAAATCTCAACGAAGTTGATTCGGCATGGTCTTTGCTTTATAACGAGCGGACTCCACTTCAAATCCGTACCAGAGTTTTTGTGCCCAATTCAACACGCCGAATGTGTACTTTTTTCGAAAGAGTTGGGTCGATGGTGTATTGAACGACGATGCACAAAAAAATTCCGCGAACATTTTTCCAAGTTTTGGAGAGCACAGAAGACGCAGTTGTGATTGTTGGCACCTGAACTTCGTATCAAATCTATCAAGAATAAATATCAACCTCATGCTGCTCGAGACGATGAATCCACTAAGAATAGGCAATCATGAACGTGCTTTGGTCAGTAGTTCGTGCACAGGTTCTGGCCCAACAAAGCAACAGGACAAAGCGAAAGGAGGTGTCGAGCTCACCATGGAGCCTGTTGATCATGTTTCTGCTGATGGCGTTGCGAACCAAGTCGCAGTGAATGGAGCTACAAATGGACCAAGAAGTGATAATGCTGCGGAGTGGCCCCATTGACACATTCGATTCTGTCGCAGGCTGTCATGAATGCCATCAGCCAGACTGATCCGAAATTGGCGTTCGACATGATGCTGGTGAACGAGCATCTGACAGTTCAAGATGCCGCGAACCGGTTGTTAAAAGAAGAGACAGCATTTTTGAAGCAGACGCTTGCCAAGCAAACCCATGAGCAGAGCGAGATGTTCCACTACTTCCATGAAAAGACCGACAAGTACATGGCACAGATCGCAGAGCTCGAGCATGCACTTATTGATGCACAAGAAGAGAAAGAGAAGTTGGTAACTACAACAAAAGAGACGATTGAGACAGCGCAACGCGAACGAGCTGTTGAACTCGCAAAAATTCAAGAAGAGCTGCTAGCTTTAAAAGAAGAGCTACGACAAGTTCATGCATTCGCTGAGGCTAAGCGTGAGATGGAGGCCCATACTCGCGAATTGGAGACGAAGTTAGATGCCCAACGAGCAGCTTTCCAGACCCAAGTGCAGGATTTGGAGCGCAACAATTTAATGGAACAGGCACGCACAAAGCAGGAATTGCTGGGACGGATGCAAGCTGCAAAGGCAGAGCTCATGCTGCACACTCATGACCAGGTAGCGTCAACAACACATCGCACGCTGTTGGAAAATGAACACTTCACACAGGAGCTGGCGTTCCAGAGCCGGGAGACTGAAAAATTACTTGAGCGGTTGGACGAAGCTCAGCAGGAAGTGACAGTGTTACAAGCAAAGAACAAGGTCTTAGAGGCAAATGAGCGTTTTATGACCAAAAAGAATCGTTACTACCAGAAAATTCTGGCTTGCTTACAGCAACCAAAGTCACCGGACAGCGGCGTGGTAATTCAGCTGCAGCTTGAGAGTTCTAAGACTATGGGCGATACCAGCAGCGAAGTTGTGAAGCAGAATGTGAGCCCAGTTAGTTCTGAGGAAGAGCATTCTGCATCAACTATGAGTTTGGAGTCCTTATTACGTGACGAGGAGGAAAAGCGTATGACACTAGAGACGCAACTGCAGCGGGCCTTCGAGTGGCTTCGTGTGTTTCACCGTGAGCGACAATTTCTCTTAGCACAGCAAGACGAGGTTGTGCAATTCCTCTATCGATCACTTGATGAAGCTGCAGAGGCGCAACGCGAACGCAAAACAAACAAAGGAATTGAAAGGACTACCAGTGGTGCCACATCTCCTATCGGGAAAATGGGAGAATTCCGAGCATCCAGTGATACCAGCATTCGAGTTGAAGAGTTGTTAGATATAGCACCGACCACAACGACCATGGAGAGTTTTGGGCGGCGCGTATTAGTCCCTCGACCTGCATTGGACGAGCTATCCTCGACAGATGCTCATGAGGTATTGCTTTTCTTACTTGAAAAGCTACATCTCTACCAAGTTCGGATAGCAGCAGTCTACCCCCATTCATGTTCCGTCCCCTGTATCACAAGCCCACTCAAACCGCAGCGAGAAATGCTAGAGCGTCAACTTGGCGTTGAGCTACCCCCATTGCAGCTACTAGCAATAGTCACTCCGGTCTCACCTCCTCACCTCTGAAGCAAAAGCGGCAAATGTTTGCCCACGTGGCTGCTGCAGTTGATGCTGGCAACATGGTGTGGTTGGGCTCGCCGAAGGCCAAACCTGCAGCATCACCCCAACCACCACAAATCCCATTGAGTCCTCAGCTTCTTGCGACGGCATCAAACCAGTTCAATTTTGTCACCACCAGCAGTAAGCAGGCCAGTCCCATTAAGAAAAGGTATCACCAGCTACACCCTACTTCACTCGGAAAAAGTTGGGTGGTCTCACCTCATCGCAAAGCTCAGCCACAAACACCAATACAACGGTTGCAGCCATGGGGCAATGATGAAGGGCTGACTCCATGGCTTGGTACAGCGTCCGCAGCCTCAATACCGGAGTGGAAGCCGACTACTAACGAAGAATAAATAAAAAATAATGTCGAAGCATACAGGTTGAGATTTTTTTTAGCGCGTATCTTGCGGGCACATGTGTTCAACAACAATGAAGTCCGATTCTGGTTGTTAATTAAAGCAGAACTTTACTTGAATACCATTTTGAAAAATACTTGAAGTAAATGATAAGACGTTGGGACGCTTCAGCAGAAGACGCAAAGGCAAATTTCACGAAACATGCCCCCTTTTCCCTGATTGAATTTCAATTTCCCGATATTTTTACTAAATAATAGCGTTTATAGGACTACCGCAATTACGGAGTATCAGGGGTTTGCACGAATCACCAGTTTTAACATTGCTGCCAATTTCTTGCTGGGATCCAAGGATATGTTTTTCCTTTGCTAGGTGCTTCGGCGTGCATTAACTACCAGCAACTGTCGTGCCCACGACTTGAATTCATGTCTGGCACAGGCGCACAGGTGCGCTTTTGGCTCCTCGCTTGCTGCTCTTAGAGCAGATAATCACAAAATCGTGTATGTTCGGCGGACCTGGACGCAGGTATACCTTCTGGGGCTCCATGATGTCATCTCATCGCCAATTGCGCGACTAAGTTTGTGAAAGTTCTATTCGCAATATCTGTGAGACCGAATTGCAGCGTGAAAATTTTCCCAGAATGCAAGTTCGCCGCAGAAAATAGTTGTCAAATAAACGTACAGTATACTGTACATTGCTAAGAAGGTGCAGCATTCACCTCCATCAAAGCAAGATGGAGATTACTTTGCCAACTGAAAGTCGAGTCAACCAGTCCAAGTACACAAAATGCCGACTCGAGAACGCTTCGGGAAGCTTTCGACTCCAGTCATTGCTAAGCGCCGACCAGGTAGCTACCGCAATACTGGCATTGGGCGCTTGCGTCTACAAAACGCCTCCCACCTAGGCTACTACTCTATGGGGTCGACACCGCACACCCGACAATTCTTGCAGGATGTGCAAAAGTTACCAACAAGCACACTTACTGCTCTTTGCCAGGACTGCAAGACTTGCTCGACCCGCAGTGAGAAGAACTCGACTCGATAGCGTCGCTGAGGCTCCAGTGGCTATGGTAATTTTCTGCAAAGCCCCGTTGGAAAGGTATCGATTCTGCAAGGATGGAGGTGCGTCGTCACCGAGTTCTTATTACAATTAGATAGATACAGTCATGTGCCTGAATAGCGAACACCTGATATATACCAAAGGATCAAAGGTTTATTTGATATTGAGGGCTGTGCCTCGTCACACGAAACCTCAAATGTACTGATTTATTATTATAGAATGAAGTTCACGTCCGCCTTAGATATTAATGTGGAGTGCAACCAGCAATGCTCTATTGTTTGAGCAGAGAGATAATTCCACGCTTGTGAACACCACTCGATGGCTTTCAAAGCGCCAACTTTATACGGATTTTCGATGCCTTCGTCGAGTGCATCTAAAGCATACTCCATCTTCCTGCGCAGCACGTCCCGCTTAATGCAGTAAATCATGCCCTGGTCGAGCGATTGGAGCTTGGGCGTTGTGTTGGCAGGAAGTTTTTGAACCCTCACGTTGGAGAGCACCAGCCCCTCAGTACTATGGGAGGAGGCGTTATCCACAAGGATAAGTACATGACGGCCTTGGCCTCGCATACACGCGTCGACGTCGCGAAGCCAGCCCTAAAAGTATCCGTAGTCATCCAAGCTTTGTTGGTGGATGCATGCAGCGTGCATTTTGGTTTCTTGGCCAGCCATCGAGGCTTAAATGACTTGCCAATGAAGAGTAGAGGGAACTTGTCGCTTCCAGTAGCGTTAGTACAACCGCAAGCGTCAGACTTGTCTTGCTTCAGCGATGGTGCCTGATGGATGCACATAGAGCCACGCGGCACATTATTGAAGAAAAACTTGTTTTGTCCATATTATAGACGTCTTCGTAAGCGTAGGAACGTATTAGGCTTCGTAAAGCCTGAATCTCCTCCTTGGTCGTCTCAAGGTCCACCTGCCCGTCCTCTCCGTACGAGCGTCGCCAACGGATTCCATAGCGCTCCTGGAGCCGGCGCAGCCATGAGCGTCCTAATCGTGGCCACAAGGCTCGATACACGCCTAGGCGTTGTAACACCCAACTCGCCCTGGCGATTATCATGTTGGCGGAGAGAGCAAGCTGCATGTCCTGGCAGCCCGTCACAAAGTCGACGATGCACTGGTCTAGTTCCAGCTGCCAGCTTGGCCTTGGCTTGCGGCGAGCGAGGCAGTCAGCTGTGAGACGACAAAGCTTGCTCTCAGAGCGCAGAACTCAGCTGATCAGCTGTTTCGACGGCGTCTTGAACAGTCCGAACTCTGCCGAAGCCCACGCTGCAAGCTCGTTGTACGTGGAGGCAGGAACGGCTCGTCGGCGATCGCTGATTAGCAGCTCTTGAAGCTTCGTGGGGCGAGAGCGTTCCTGAAATGGTCGAGGTACCGACAAAACCATGAGTACTTTGGGGCAGGGATGAAGTTTTGCAATGAGAGATAAGAAGCCTTGCATGGTCAGCTCCGATTGCCGTGCGTTGCGACCCTCTTGCGACATTTGACTTTTCACTGATGTCCTCGCCTGTTGCTGATTGGTGGAATCCGAGAATGAAGTGGCCCTATTAGTGGAACCGTATCCAGACAGCCCATTGGCTGAAGAGTCATCACTAATGCAGTGCATTCACGCTGAATGGGTGCAAACACGCCACTGATCACTTCCTGCATCATATTAGATATCCGGTGTTCATTATTCAGGCACATGACTGTACTTTCTTGTGGTTTGAGTGAGGCGACTTCAACTTCAGCTCGCTGGGTTGGTTCGGGAATGATGGTACTGCTTTGAAGGAATGACACACGTAAACTGGGACTATGTTGGGGTCCCCTTCATAGTCTCAGTCAGGGCTTGGTAGTAGTGAGATTTTTGCATGCATAATGATAATGATAATCTCCGTGACTTGATTAGGTTATGCTTATCATTATCTCTGCTATGCGGGGAAAGCATTTATCATTTTCACTACTATTATCACTACTATTATCACTGTGAATGATTCAGCACCTTTCCACACACTGTGCTTGCTCTCTTCCAGACGCTGGAGCTCAGCACGATTGTGGCGAAGTATCAGTTGTCGCTGTGCTTGCCCGTTTTCAGTTCACGTACGCAGCGGGCTCATAACAAATGAGCCCGTCGAGAAACCCGTTCTTGAAAGGCAGTCGAAAAACTGGGTCCCAGCCAAACACGTGCCAGTTTAGCCACCGACGGAAACTCATGCTCTCCGACGTCCCTAAACCACCGACAGACGTCAATATTTTGACAGAGCTGCTCCACATTCCACACTCGGCTGTGCTGGTTGTTGCGGATGCTCAGCTTGGCTAACACAGAGACGTACTCCTTCTTGTTCGGATACTGGAATTTGGCGACTTCGGCCCATTCCACGCGGTAGTTTAGCCACTTGTCGAGCAGTGCGTCGGCTGCAGCATTCGCGCTATCGTCTGCTGGATTATCTTCGGACTGGGTGACTAGGGTTTAGGTTGAGGCTGACATCTCACCGTCTCGTATCAGCCATTTGGCAGCATGCCCAGTGACGTGATCCTCTTCCAGTTTTGGCTTAAACCACGTCTTCTGCCGTTTAACTGGTGGTTCTGTTTCCGTGTTGGCTTCTTGATGCTTTGCGTCGACGCAGCTGCCCTCATCAACAAAACGACTAGCGCGCTGCTCACGCCTCAGACGTACTTGCACGACTAGCTCGTGGGTCTTGTGCCGAAGCAGCAGATGAGTCTTTCCGTTGGTGGCATGCGCTGTCTTGCACAGGGACCGCTGCCATTTCTTCGTCCGTGCGCACAGAAGACAAATGTGAGTGTACGTTTTGCCTGCGAACACGACCGGCTTTCCCAGTTCGTGAATGACAGTCCAGACGGCATCAGTTGAGTTCCGAGGGGGCCGTGCGAGATCCTTTCTGGAATGCCAGTCCCAGAGATGCCTTATCCTCCAGCTCACTCGCATCCTTCTTCTCTAGCTCGCTATGCACCAGGTCAATGAGAGTCGCCTGAATCGAAGCAGAACTGCCAGACGTGGTACTAGGATAAAGCTCTTGAGAGGTGGCGTCCGTGCTGAAGTAGCTGTTAACGCACTTGACGCTGCAGAATCTGCACATACATTGCTTTCAGCAGCCGACTCAGTATAGAAAGTAACATCCTGATTACCAACCTTTTCGAGAGATCGGCATTTGAGCAAAGCTCGTTGATACAGAGGTGATGCACGAAGCGCCCGCACACACAACAGGGAACTGTCTCCATGATCTCATCCCAGCAGCAATCAACTTTTGCACACTTCATGGTTTGGATCTGCTCCTGTTGGCTTGGAAACTTGCCAAATGGGTGAGGGAATCAAAGAGGGAGGCGAAACGGGGGCTTGGGAACAGGAAAACCACTCATCAGCTACCCAGTCTGCGCGTCCTTTGGTGCTTGAAGTTCACCCAGGCGTATGGAGAAATTAGTAGTGGTTATTACTACTAATATCAGTGGCATTTCGACTACTAAGACATAAATCAATACTAATGGTTGACTTGGATTCATTATGCATATGCCTAGCATTATCACTACTATTAGTAGTAATAATACTATTAATCTAGTAACTACTACCAACCCCTGGTCTCAGTTTATGTGTGTCATTCCTTCCAGGGGATTGATGAAAAGTTTTCATTGAAAACTGCTCAATGAACACACTCCTTTTTATGAGTCGTGTCCATGCATCATAGGATGGGTATTCCGTTAGCACATGATGTGTTTTGTCGTCGTTTCTCACGGAGAGCAGTCAGGAAGGCTATAAGCAGTGCTTCGTCGTGCTTATTGAGCACGACGTACGGTTGTAGCAAGGCAGCAGATTGTACCATCGTACGTGACCACACAAAACTCCCCATCCACGTGGTAGCACTTCGGATACAACAAACCATGTTCTCGTACCTCGTAGCAGTAACGCTCGCAGTCATGGCAACAACAGCATTTGGCCTGACGTAATGATGCGATTTCTACTTAGTTACGAATTCCAACGAGACCGACTTCTTCATTCATCCAGACTATTAGCAGCTATAGTTCAGCATTTACTGCTATAGAACTGCACACTCCTGAATCAATCTCGCTCTAGAACGGCCACGCTTTGTCGAGCCTCTCGACAAAATTGTAGTCGTTGAATGGCACCTTGGCAGTGCCGAAATCTGTGTCGTTCAAAGCCACCCGAGCAGCATCCGTGTTGAGTTGTTCCCACATGATGAGAGTATGGGGGTCACCAGTCGATTCGAACACATCCACATATGGAGCCCCAAGGACCCGGAGACCGTGAACAAACCTTGGCGTATTACCGTCGAACGCTTCGCTTGGAGCAGGGTCTTTCGTTTTGTAGCGGTTGTCAGAAGTCGACATCGAGAGTCCCAAAACTTTTGGTGTCTCGAGATCAGGATTGTCGATCCACACCACGACACTCGCCCAGTCATGGCGTCTAGACACCACGTGCGACCAAAAGCCCGCTGGGAAGTACCACGCGTACATGATGGCCCAGACGTCTTGATACCAGGCGGCTCGACCATAAACCTGAAACACGGTATGGTCTTTACAGGCTTCATAATCGTCCGTCATAAAAGCAAATGCCTTCCCACCGCTCGTTATTCCCGTGGGGTTTACAGCAGAAAAAGGTAGACAGCCATAGTTGATGGCGAGTTGAGGCTTGAACTTGACAGCAGCTTTTCCGAGGTCGTGACGGGCTCCGGCTGCTCAAAGTACATGACAGAAGTTTTGTAGGTCTCGCTGACCGACCCCTGAGGTAGGTATTCGGTGCCTTTACGTTGACAGCGTGGACATGAGAGCGACAGCAACCGTGATACAGAACACACGGATATTCATTGTAGGCCGGACAGGTTGAGGTGAAGGTGATGCGGTGAATTGGAAAATGAACTGTTAAGAGATCAAACGGGCTTGCGATGTCGTTGCACTGCATCCCTTCCATCACAAGAAGTGTGTGAAACTTCTACTAATACGTTATATTATAGTAGAACTGTATAGTATCACTCAGGATGAGGTATCGGTGCTTCAACGCGTTCCCATCCCGAGTGCGCTCCCTGAAGGCATCGCACTCAACAAGTTGTGTACGGTACGACCGTCACATGTCACAGGTAAAAGGCAACTTGCTACGTCAGATTGCTTGTCGCTAAATATTCTGAAGACCTTGAGTGGATACATGTTCTGGAATATTCTAGCTAGCGAGTAGTGCAAGAGTACGCAGAGATTAGCGCAGCAGTGATCACTTTCCATTTTGCATCGTGCATCACATTACATATACGGTTAAAGGTTATGACCCCTAACACGCTCGGCCCGAACGACCTTCTCAAGAACGGCAACTACTTCCTGTGGGAATTTAATGCCCGCATGGCACTCGCGCAAGGGCTTGGAAGACCACGTGGCGGCTGCGAAGCAAGAGCACGCGATGCTGCGGGAGACCCGGAGTGGAAAGCCGCTGATCTCAAGGCTCTGGCGATCATCGCAAGGCTGCTGAGTCCGAACTACCAGTCTATGGTTCGTGAGGCCAGTACGGCTTTGGACGCATGGGATACTTTGCGCAGCTTCTTCGTAAAACAGAACTTGCATAACCGCGTCCAGCAGCGAAAGCAGCTGCATGAATTTCGAAAGGACGACGGTGGTAACTTGATGGACCACCTTCTGGCATTCGACGACCTGTGCGTCCGTCTATCCGCTATCGGAGACAAGGTGGAAGACGATGAGCGCCTCGTCATCCTGCCTGGTAGTCTGCCCCGTGAATATGACGGAATGATCAAGATTATCGAGTCCCGGGGCGACACTACCCTTCTCGATGCAAAAGAAATGCTTCGCCGTGAGTATGAGTCACTGCAGCAGTGGGACAAGGAAGAAGGGGCTTTAAATGTGGCAGGTTATGGTAACGGGCGCGGACGGCGCGACAAGAGAAGAGGTCGCCGTAAAGATGCGCGCAATACAGAGAGAACAGTGGGCGGCGAGGTCCGTGGCACCAACGTCAAAGTGGGCGCGATTATCGCCAGCAAGGGAGACGCGAGCAGCGTGGATTCTCCGGGCGCTGCTATGAATGTGGTCAAGCCGGTCACAAGAGAGACCAGTGCCCCCAGCGTCGCCAAAGCGAAGAGAGTGATGAGTACGTGTTCTCTGCCACGAGCGGGAAGTCAGCGCAATGGTTGCTGGATAGTGGGGCGAGTTCGCATATGACAAGTGTTCGAGACGATTTTTGTAATTTTCGTCCTCTAGACGGGTCGGTCGACATCTCTGTGGCAAGTGGGCATCATCTAGCGGCTCTTGGAGTGGGCTCCGTAAAGTTCTTGCTGAATGCAGGGAAGATGATTAAGTTGACTGGGGTTTTGTATGTGCCTGGGCTAGACCGAAAGCTGGTGTCAATTCCAGCACTAGCAGCCAAGGGCGTGGAAATCCAGTTTCGAAGCGACGGTTGTTCGATTTCTTTTCGTGGGGAGGAGCTGAACTACGCCAAAAAGTGTGGAAAGCTGTATGAGTTTGGTGCGGAGCTGAGAATGACGGCTATAGACGACGATGATGACGACGAGCAGCATGAGGTGGTGGCAGCTTCCGCTCAGGCTTCGGATACAGCGCTGTGGCACGCGCGCCTCGGACATCCCTCAGCCGAGCGCATGCAAGCTGTGAGTAGTGTTGCAGATGGGCTTCCAGCCTTCTCACCCGGGACTGCTGACAATATTGGATACGAGGGATGTGCCAGGGGAAAAATGCACATGAGTGGCTACACGCATGCATCAGGAAGCCAGGTGAAGATGTCCCAACCCCTGGAGCTAGTGCACAGTGATGTGATGGGGCCGATGACCCCGAAGTCACGCGGAGGTTCACGTTTTGTGGTTACCTTCATTGATGATTTTTCGTGATTCGTGCATGTGTATCTCATCAAGGCGAAGTCCCAAGTGCTGGCCCGATTCGCTGAGTATAAAGCACTCGTTGAATCGCAGACAGGATTGCGAGTTCGCTGTCTCAGAACGGATAATGGTGGTGAGTATACTGGAAAGGCATTCAACGCGTTCTGTGCCAAGAATGGTATTGCTCGCCAAACGTCTGTGCCGTATTCTCTACAACAGAACGGACTAGCGGAAAGAATGAATCGCACCTTGGTAGAAATGGCCCGTGCAATGGTGTACCACCAGCACCTTGATAATACATGGTGGGGTTAAGCACTGCACACGACACAGTATCTGACGAACCGACTTCCGAATTCTGCACGCAGCAACGTAACCCCTTCCAGCTATTATACCACGAAAAACCACAGATGGGTCACCTTCGTGTGTTTGGTGCTGGCGGCTTCGTGTTTGTGGATAAGTCAAAACGGAGCAAATGGGATGCTAAGGCGCATCGTTGCGCCTTCCTTGGATATGCACTCGGCACAAAGGGATATCGTGTCTGGGACGAAGACACCAAGAAGTTAGTCGTAACGCGTTCGATTTCGCTGAATGAGCAGCCTCCTGATGCAAGACTGACGTGAATGCCGGAGCTGAGTGATACGCACCGAATCATTTTATATGGTGATGATGAACCAACTGAGGTTGGCCCGCATAAGACGACCGTCGTGGAGAACCAATGGACGTGGACACGCATCCTACAGCGGAGGATATGGAGGTTGATGAGGGTAGTAATATACCCCAAACACACCCTCTACGTCTCCGAGCACCTCGCTCATATCGCATCAAACGACTGTAGCAATTCCGACGGAAGAGGATAGGGACACCATTACTCTCTCACAGCCTTCGCAATCGTTGATGAACCAAGAACTGCCCATTTCAGCCAATGCTGGAACTGCAAGGAGCTCGATAACCCCCCGCCTCAGTCCAGCCTACTCGAATCTTACGCTACTGAGCAGACAGCTTTAGTTCCGTCCTCTGGAGGCAACCAGATCGTATTTCATGGAGGAAATACTGATGGACTACAACGTATGCGTGATGAAGCTCGATTTCTGTCTAATCGTGAGGGTAGCGCACTTCCAACACTGCCTCGCGCCGCTATCGAAGCTGGAAATGAAAATCGTCGTCTTTCTTTGGAGTACGGCGATTCACACTCACCTGTGGGTATGTCACATGCTCTGGAGAGTTCTTTTTCTGAAATTACTCAAATTTTAACAACTAATTGAGATTTATACAAAGATATCTTTAATCCGTGGAAAAAGAGCATCATTAAAATCGCAATAAGGTCGAGTATAACCCTGATAGTGAATCACGTGGCAATGATTCGACCGAAGAGCGCCAGAGTAAGCGCCCTCGTCTCGACGTCGGATACGAAATTGCTCTCTCAGCGAGCGAGATGCCACAAACCTATGAGGAAGCCATGGCGTCACCACAAGCTGCTAAATGGAAAGCTGCTATCCGTTCAGAGCTCGGTTCCCACATAAGGAATCATACGTGGGATATTATCCGGCGCCCTCCTGGGGTAAAAGTCATTGGGCACAGATGGGTTTTCGTTGTTAAAACCAACGAAAAAGGCAACATCACGCGGTACAAGGTGCTATTGGTGGCGCTCGGGTTTCTACAGACACTTGGCGTCGACTATTTGTTCACCTACGCACCCGTCGTAACCCAGAGTACCCTTCGCGTTTTCTTTGCGGTATGCTGCCAACTGGGCTATTGGATAAAGCAGTTCGACTTTGAAACTGCTTTTCTCAATGGAAAGCTAACTGAGACTGTGTTTATGACGCTACCAAAAGGAATCCGGGCACCAAGCGGTATGGTATGCGTGCTGCGTCGCAGTATCTACGGCCTGAAGCAAGCTGCAGCCGTCTGGTTCGCAACAATTCGAGACACGCTGATTTCAATTGGTTTCCACGAGTGTAAGAGTGACGGGTGTCTTTTTGTTCGCCGCAGTAAGCATGGCCCAATCCTACTAGCACTGTATGTCGATGACCTCCTAATTGGGTGCATGGATGCAGCAGATGCTGATGCGATCGCGCATCAACTCGAAGACAAATTCAAGCTGAGGTCGCTCGGCGACGCGCACTACATTTTGGGAGTGGGGATCGCTTACAACAAAGTGAAGGGGCTGCACCTGTGCCAATCGAGGTGCATTTGTCGCATGATTGAGCGTTTTGGTCAAGAAGACGCTTTTGGTGTTCGTAACCCGTGTGTGCTTGGACAGGACTTACGTCTGACCACCGAAAATGTGAAGCTGCCGACCAACAAGCATTCTTCGAGAGCAAATTGGTTCACTGCTGTATGTCGCAAATGGATCATGTCCGGATATTAGTGTCCCCGTATCGATGCTGTCGCAGTACCTCGAAGGGCCTACCGAGATGCATTTGCGAGCTGCGCTACGCGTGTTGCATTATCTGAAGGCAACGATCGATCTTGGCATTCAATACGCTCGAAATGCAACACTGAAAGGCTTTGTAATAGCCTACAGTGATGCCAACTGGGGAGGCGATTTGTCAACACGCCGTTCAACATCAGGGATGCTCGTTCTAGTTGCCGGAGCTCCCGTCATTTTCGCAGCAAGAAGCAGTCAACGGTCGCTCTGTCCGCAACGTGCCATGAAGTGCTTTTGTTGCGTCAGCTGCTTCGCGAAATCGGGTTTAAGGCGGCCTCAGTGACGCTTGTTTGCGTGGACAACAAGTCAGCTATCTGCATGGCTACCAACACGGGCTATTCCTCGCGAGCGAAACATATCGACCTTAAGTATCACTTTGTCCGTGAAAATGTGTCGTATGGCGACATCGAGCTAAAGCATGTGCCATCCGCTTTGCAATTGGCTGACTTCCTCACGAAGCCATTGCCCACGCCACTACTGGTCAAGTTGATCAAACTCTGCGGGACGACAGCAAGTTGAGGGGAGTGAAGGCATCGCACTCAACAAGTTGTGTACGGTACGACCGTCACATGTCACAGGTAAAAGGCAACTTGCTACGTCAGATTGCTTGTCGCTAAATATTCTGAAGACCTTGAGTGGATACATGTTCTGGAATATTCTAGCTAGCGAGTAGTGCAAGAGTACGCAGAGATTAGCGCAGCAGTGATCACTTTCCATTTTGCATCGTGCATCACATTACATATACGGTTAAACTCCCGTGATCACAGCTGCTTTCGTATGCTGCTTCTATGATATCAATGAAGTAAAGGTTTTTGACTTTTTAATTCAGGGGCTGTTACATAGATGTTTCTAAAAGTTTTGAGTCAAACCCGAGATGCAAACTGTGCGCCATGTTTGATGAGTAAACAAGTGTTTTTAAAGCAAGGGAAAATCAAAACCTATAACGAGAAGCCCCGTTCCCGACCACGAAACGACAAAGTGATTAACGCGTGCAAGCTCTTCTCTGCATATCTCAAACGCTCCTAAGGGCGAGGACCTTAATTTACGATTCTCCGCGCTGACTGCGACCAGCAAGGCTAGAATCCCATGAGTTTCACTTTTTTATTGCCATCATCACTACAACAGCACTACGTGATGGACAATACAATCGTTAAAATTGCCAGGTTTTCTTGAGCCTCTCGACAAAGTTGGGGACATTGGACCTGAGCTTCTCCAACATCTGTAATGTTCGACGCTGTCCATGCGGACTCGGCAAGTTGACTCCACATGCAGAGATTCTGAAAACTTCCAGGTGAATCCGTGATCATTGCAGCATCAGAGAAAGCACATCGTCCTTCGCCGTTTCTCGCAATTGAGCAACTTCGAACTAGTTTCACAGTTTGCTGTCTTCGATCAAACTCATTCAAAGCAGTGGTCGGGAAAAATAATTTCAATACAATAATTTATCAATTTTTCCACTAGAAATAACTATTGTTGGAACTTGCCAACTCCAATACAATATCACAAAAGTCTCCCATACAAATATTAGGTATACTCCTTATTATAAGAAGTCACACAACCAATGAAAAGCCGTAAAATCTGAAGAAACACCACAAAACCCAACGCCCAATAAAATTTAAATTGCGGCAATTTTTATTATTGTCAAACTCGAAATTGCAATTTTTATTATTGGGTAAAAATGAGATCAATACAATATTATACTGAATTGTCCGACCACTGATTCAAAGCACAGACAGACTCTTTCGTGGACATTCCAATCGAAAAGAACAGTTCGCACGGCATACATAGCAGCCATCCGCCTCTTACCAGCTCAGCTGGACCAATCAAAACTCGAACCAGTTCGACGAAGCTTTGAATTTATCCAGAACGAAACTTCGCGACTTTTCCACACCCCACGCAAAATCGATTCATTCTCTCGCCACCCATGCGTGTCACGCATGACTTGCAGCAGATAGTCAGCCACCTCAGAGGTGGCCAGCACCGGAAGACTCTAACAGCAAAAAAACTTGTCATCGTTTTTCTGGACGTATCACCAACGCTCGAGGGTCACTAATACATGCAACAAGCACACATTCGTCACGTCTTAACTACAATACGCCCCTTCAAGCACCGAAGCCGTTAACATGCACGAATTCGGGGAGTTTCTATTGTGACCCCTCCGAAACATGCGTTTCGAGGTCGATGGACATGCGCAGGGATCGCCTGTCGACTGTGCATTTGGATTCGTGCCTCCTTGCCATTCTCGGATTTTCGACTGGAGACCCAATTGAATCATGAAAAGTTTGCTGTCCGTCGCGACGGCGCTGCTGCTATCGAGTGCACATGGTCAAATCAAGAACATCGAAAGTCGAAATGACGGTGATGACAAGTCCGTCATCAACGTCCTGCGTACTTCGACGTATCTCGATCTAGACCCGTCGGTGCAAAACATTCCTTTAAATCCGATCGATCGCAATCTGCGACCACCACATGCACAAGTTCCGAGTTCTTTTGAAATTTTCATCGGGTCGTCGGTGTTTCGAGATGGGTATCGATGTGGTAAGACCATCTTCACTGCATTCGAGAGGGCGGTCTACCCGGAACGACTTCGGTTCGGTATTCTGGAGCAATTGGTTGACGGTGACACTACCTGTGTCGAGGAGTACTGCAAAAGAGCAGTCGTGGAGTGGCCGGATCACGGTGAATGTCGATACAAGGATCGGATCAAGGTCACCCCGCGTCCGGCTGCCGAAGCTGCCGGTTGCACGACAGCTCGATACCAGCAGCAGAAGATGATCGGAGACGAAGAGTTTTGTCTACAAGTGGATGCTCATAGCATTTTTACAAACGGTTGGGACGAGAATATGCTGACGGAGTGGAATCGCATTGACAATGAGATGGCGATTCTAACGGTGTACCCGCATGATATCAACGATTTTGTCCTCGAGAACGGTGACAATAATGCTCCTGACTGGCTCCCGCACTTGTGTACGACGATTAAGGGCGGGAACGGTCTTACACGCATTGTCGGAGCAAGTATCAAGCGTAATGCCAAGTTCCCACAAATGTCAGCACTGTGGGGAGGTGGGTTGTCGTTTAGTAAGTGCCACGCAGAGCGAAATGTTCCTGTGGATCCGCACACGCCTTGGCTGTGGGATGGCGAGGAATTCCTGCGCTCTGCCGACTACTGGACGCACGGCTACGATCTCTACTCTCCCAGCAAATTTGGCAACGTCATGTATCACAACTACTCGAAGAAACCCACACCTTCATTCTGGAATTCCCCAGTCGACCCTGAAAAAAGGCTCGTGACACGGAGATGACCCACAATCGCTTTCGACTGCGTGTCGGAATCCCGTTCAAAGGACTCGTGGATGCTTTGGAACTGGACAAGTTCGGCTTTGGCACCGCTCGTTCATTCAAGCAGTACCTTCAGTTCGCAAATGTGTCGTTTGATGGCTGGATGAACGAGACCAATTCGTGTGGGCAGCTGCACTGGGTGCCTTATGAGAATGCCACCGAGGTTGAAAATACCGTCGGTGGTGAATGGAAAATGCGCTATACCACACAGATTATCGCTCCGACACCAAAGCAGATTGCTCCCGTCGAGCAGGACAGTGAGCAAGACCTAGTCGACGAAAATCTGAAGCCCCAGCAAGAAATCGGCGAAGAGGAACTTAACATTCAAGTCGAGCGCCGCGCATTAGAGGCACATGCAAAAATGGTGCTGCCATCGGCGATGAGAAGCCTGATCTCGCGATTGCCCAGCTAAGACAGACCCCCGTCCACTCAAATAAGCAAGAACTATTCAGTCTTCCAGCTTGGGGGTTGCTCGTTGTAGTGGCGGCAGCACTCTTCGTGACACTCTCGAATGACAGCAAGTCCCGCGCCATTCGACGGAGCTGTATTTCCAATGCACCACATCTCAGCCATGATTAATTGTCGTGCATCTTCCGAAACAGGGGCATCCGCAGACAAGAATCCGTCGGTGAAGGTGCATCTAGCCTAGCGCGTTCAGTGAAACTCCACGGACAGCAATGCAGATACTAGTAAAATAAAATACGTCACTGAAAACCATAGCGTGCAAACGAACTCATACGTGCCACCACCAGAAAATGACGTGTGGTTAATGGGGGTATTTATTTAAAAGCGAATGTAGTCATACTTGGCTAGCGCAACTAGTGCTTTACAATCCCGTAAAACTACGATTGCATTGATATCCATCCATGCGCAACCCATCACTTTTGTGCAGTTGCGTGAGGCTCGTAACTTACGAGCCTCACGCAACTGCACCACGAGTCGTAAATCACCCGAGTGCGAAGACTTGCACCCAGCGTGCCACGCCTGTCCTCATGTGTTCCTTATCTAAATCGTGTGTTCATGCTTAACTTTTTTCTGGACTGGCGGTGATTCATCGTTTGAACCTTGTTCCGGGCCAACTAAAGATGGTCATCAGTGAAAAGGGAACTTACATCGACAGACTACACTTTCATTTGCAAGGTTGCGCTCGCTTAGAACAGGAGGAAGACCATGTGGTTCAATCTCTTTGTGCTGTACAGTGTGCTGCTGGAATTGGCATTTCTCTCAACAGTCAGCGGAAGCCAACGAATGAAAGTCCGTAAAGGAATTGTTGAACTCAACCCGAGCGTTCAGCATATTCCGCTTGACCCTTCTCTTAAAACCCTACGACCACTTCCACCACAAGTCTCAGAAAATTTTGACATCTTCATCGGGTCATCTGCATTTCGAGACGGCTTTCGTTGCGGCAGAACCTTCTTTTGGCCATTTCGCGAGCAACTTATCCCGATCGGCTGAGTATTGGTCTCGTGGAACTGATCTACGAGGGTGACGACACGTGCCTTGACGAATACTGCAAACTGGCCGAGGCCAAGTGGCCCGACAAAGGACCGTGTCCGTACAAGGAGAAGTTTACAGTGGAAACACGTTCGGCCGCCGATGCACGTGGGTGCACGACTGCGAGACACGCTCAACAACAATTGATCCGTGACGAGGAGTTCTGTCTTCAAGTGGATGCCCACAGTCATTTCACGAATGGTTGGGACGAAGAGCTTTTGACGGATTGGATTCGAGCCGATAATGAGATGGCGGTGCTTACCACATATCCGCATAGCATTTATGCTGATCCAAAAACGACAGTGGCAAAAAACTAGATATGGGCGTGTATCCCCAACTTTGCGCTGTTACTCGATTTGGCAACGGTCTTACCATGTTTCCCTTCACCGGGATGATCTACGACTTTGAAACCCCGCAGCTAGGTGAGTTATCCCTTTTTATCCTGTAAGAAATGTTCCGTTCCTTAAATCGATTGTTGCTATGAAAGTTGGTTTACCGTCAACCATTAACGATTGTCCTCGACTCGATTAATGTCATGATAGGACCATTCTGGGGTGGTGGATTATCCTTCAGTAAATGCCACGCGGAGCGCAACGTACCAGCCGACCCTCACCTTCCTTGGCTTTGGGATGGCGAGGAATTCCTGCGCTCAGCGATTTTATGGACTTACGGCTACGACATGTATTCGCCCAGTGCGAACGGCAGCGTGATCTCTCATAACTACACAAAAACACAAACCAGCGCAGCTGGCAGTCAAGTATCGACGAAGAAACGAAGAAGCTCGAGACCGAGATGTCCAGCAACCGCTACCGTCTGCAAGTGGGCGTCCCGATCAAAGGTCAGGTCGACACGTTCGAGCTGGACAAGTACAGCTTTGGCAAGGCAAGATCATTTTCGGAATTCATGGCCTTCACGGGCATTTCGTTTGAAGAAGGGGTGGAAGACTCAACAGCGTGCAGACAACTGCATTGGGTGCCATACTCCAACACCTCTGCTGTGGAAAGTATCGTGAGTGGTGACTGGAAGTTGCAATCAAAAATCGCTACACGAGATGCTACAAACGAGCGGCAAGTAGTACGAAGCACTGGAAAGAAGACCGAAGTTGGTGCTGACAACGTGATGGGGACGCAAACTACTTTTCAGTCGAAGCAAAAAGACTGGGTTATGACCGACATCTTGGTTGCTGCCCCGACATGGTTTCTTTGCGGCGTGCTCTCTTCTGCGATATTCATGTACGCCAGAAAAGCGAATGTGCTGCGTGCTATACGACGCCGAAGCTACACAAACTTGTCATTGAAAGGTGAGGAATAAGAATGGTAGACCAGCCATGTGTGAGCAATCAACAGTTTTTTTTTCACATTCCGATCGACTCGCATCTATTCAACTTGTTGGATGAGTGCCTCGCAGCTCTATCTGACCAAGACTTGATACCCCCAGCCCTTATCTCCTGCAAAAGACAAGCCTTTTTCGATGTTATCTACAGCAGACTGAGACTAAAGACCGATATCAGACGAGGTTCAAGTCACCTGCATGTGTATGTCAGAGATCCATTCACTCAGTGCGGTCTTGCTTACATATTCTAGCGCCTTAGAATATCGTTCGCGAAATTATATCCGTTTTGTGACGTACTTGCTAAACTTTATCAATCCGGTCTTGAACCCGTTTGCTAGCGCTCCGATCAGTAAAAAGATAACGGACTTCTCCAGCCACTTCACGCAAATGAGTAACGATTCTCGCGTTTTTCGGTTGTAACGGGGATCGATTTCGAGGCGTGCGTCATTCCTCATCGCCTGTCGAACGTGGAGGGGTGCCCCACAGAACGGTGGCACCGACGAGTTTTTCAGTCTTCATTTCGCTCTCGAACAGTTCAAGACCATGTTGCGACTTTTGATCTCCACCGTGTTTCTAGCAACTGCATCGGCTGCACACTCGAATGACACCACTATCTACTGGGACAACTGGACCAAGTCACTACCTCTGGACCCCACGGTGCAACACATTCCGCTGACTTCGTCCCAAAGTCATTTGAGACCACCACCTGCACGGATCCCTGATGGTCCTTTTGAAATGTTCGTCGGGTCCTCGGTCTTCCGGGATGGCTGGCGATGCGGCAAAACGCTTTTCACGGCACTCAAGCGAGCAAAGTACCCGGACCGACTGCGGTTTGGCATTTTGGAACAAGTCTACGAAGGTGACCCGAGGTGTCTGGATGAGTACTGCAAGATGGCTGCAGCAGAGTGGCCTGATGATCAAGAGTGTAGATTCAAGCACAACATTGTCATCGACACACGTGATGCTGGACAATCTGCTGGGTGCACAACGGCACGTCACTTACAGCAAAAGTTGGTGGGGGCCGAGGAGTTTTGCTTGCAGGTGGACGGACATAGTGTTTTTACCAACGATTGGGACCAGAACTTATTGACCGATTGGGCATCAGTCGACAACGAGATGGCAGTGTTCACAATGTACCCTCACCACACACACGCGAGCATGATCAAGCCGAACGGTGACAACAACGTTATCAACTCGATTCCACACTTGTGCACGGTCATTCGTGGCGGGACTGGACTCACTCGGATTGTCGGTGCAAGTATGATCGAGAACTCGAAGATGCCGCAGATGGCGGCTTTGTGGGGCGGCGGATTTTCGTTTAGCAAATGCCACGCCGAACGTCGCGTACTGGTTGATTCTCACACGCCTTGGTTGTGGGATGGCGAGGAATTCTTGCGCTCTGCGAATTACTGGACGTATGGCTACGACTTGTATTCGCCAAGCATGCTGGGCAACGTTCTCTATCATAACTACTCGGAGAAACCCGCCAGCTTCTGGGCGTCCCCAGTTGACCCTGTGAAAAAGGAGCTCGACACCGAGATGAGTCGCAACCGATTCAGACTGCGCGTTGGAATGCCATTCAAGGGACCCGTCGACGCACTTTCGTTGGGCAAGTATGGGTTTGGCAAAGTGCGCAGGTTCGAAGAGTACCTCAAGTTCGCGAACGTGTCGTTCGAAGGCTGGATGAACGATACCAACTCGTGCGGTCAACTGCATTGGGTGCCGTATGAAAATGCCACAGAAGTGGAAGAAGTTGTAGGAGGCGGCTGGACGCTGTACGATGAAGCAGGAGAAGACGTTGAGTCTGAGTCAGCAGTTCAAGACCAAGACGAAGACAGCGAGCAAGAGTGGCAAAACGACACCGAGCTCGAGAACAGAGAATTGGACCTCGGTGTTGAATCAAACGATGAAAACAAACATGAAGTGCTTCAGGCCAAGCATGGCGTGATTATTGATGACGAGCAAGCTGCAGAAAAGATCCTCAAACTGCGGCACGACGAGGCCACTCAAGCGTCTGGATCAAACGCTCCGATGGGAATCGTCGTCTTCGTGGTCATGGCCGTGCTGTTTGTGGCAGTCTCGAACGACACTAGAGCTCGAGCAATCCGTAATAGAACCTGCTCGGCGAGTCGTACACACCGAAGCTTTGAGTAGCTTCATACAAATAATTCATCCTCTGGGGTAAGTAAGACTTCACATTATCCACCAAAGTATACGAGTCAGCATTTTAGACAATGCATACAGCGGCACCATTATCTTAGGGGTGTTAGGAACAGGATATGACCTGTTCTACTCGCGCTGATCGAAATGCTCTCATACAGATACAGAGATACAACATATAAATCCGATAAAGGCAAAGTGAGTGCAATCCGCTGTTCACCGTATCGTTGCAAGGCCACAGAAAGACACAAGACCAACGCTGTGATCGTATCAGCTCACACGCAGCTCCATTAGGCTTGAAGTCAGCACGAACCTGCCTGCAAAAGCATATAGAGCGCTGTGAATTTTGTCTTCACGTCTAACGGGATGTGCATCAACGAATCGGTCCCGATAGATTTTATTGATGGCATCTTGCTCGTCGGAAGCTGGAACGTATTCGCGTTCCGCCGGCAACTACAGCGCTACCAACGCGCAAGTTTCGTGGTGGCGAGTTGTCCAAATATTCAACACCGAGTGCTCCACAAGATGTTTCTCGGTGGTGCAGTTGAGCACGCTCCGACCAGCTCAACCGTCCAGATAAAAGACGAGTGGGGTGGCTGCAAGTTTGCAAGGGCAACTCGCACACGCCAACTGCTTGGCCAACAGCTGAACCGTGTGCAACGCAGACGGTCTCAACAGCGCTGGCACCACTCAACTTTGCTTCGATCATGTGTTAGCGGATGGCCCCAGCGTCATGCTACCCGCGATGCGGCATATCCGCCGTGGGTTAACATTGCTGCCTGCAAGACGCTAATGCGTTCGGCGTGGCTCGCCATTACGCTGCTCGCCACACATAGCTACGAAGTCCTCGCTTATCATCTACTACCTGTACCGGCAGTACTGCACCGCTAAGTGCTCGCGAAAGCTTTTTGGCAAACAATCAACTCCGCCTTGAATTCATGAGTAGTTACTTGTAAACGAAAATGCGTTGATAACATTACTACCGCGCACGGTTCCTTCCTACTTGCTTAGTTCGTGGCGGCCACGAGAGCCAACGCCACCAGAGCCGATAGAACCATCACCACGTTCGATTGTTTAGCCACCGACGCAGAGCTGCTCGATCCAGCGGTGCTGCTGCTGCTGCTCGACTCACTGTCCGAGGTGTTGGTGCTGTCCGACGATCCAGACGTCGAGGCCGTCAACGAGTACGAGTCGGCAATGCCCACACCGGCAGCGTTGCGCTCCGCGACAGTGTCCACGATCTCCTGCGGGCAGATGGCCGTGCAGTTGAAGCGCTTGACACCAGCCAACTGCTTGTCGGCCGCGTCGTTCTGCGCAATGCACGACATGCACGTGTGGCAGATGGAGGCGGGCTCCGTGGCCGTGGTGTTGATCTCCTGCACACAGTGCAGCTTCTCGGCACAGATCGGACCTTCCTCGGTCGAGGTGGCGATGTAGCCGTACGAGTCGACACACTGCAGTGAGTCGCTGCACTCACCGAACTGCGGCACGGTGCCCGACGTAGCGTTCGGGTTGGCCGAGTTCTGGCACGAGTTGGCGTCCTCCGACTTGCACTCGCACATCTTCTTCTCCTTGCCGTTCTGCTTGCCCTGCGAGACGCACTCGAGCTCAAAGCCGTTGATCTCGGCACAGTTGTCGTCGCACTCGAGCGACAAAAACTGCAGCGGACACTTGTCCGGATTGTACTCGGTGCCCATGAACTCCGTCGTGCCACTCACGGCCTGCACCGTCGTGCCGTTCGTGCCCACCGACATGGTGAGGCTACCGCTATCGTCGGCGGCCATGACATTGGAGGTACTGAGCGCAATGATGCTCACAAGCTGGAACACGGAACCGAAGGCCATTTTGGATGGAATTCGTAGAGTAGACTTTTGATACTAGTGGGGATTGAGGTCGTCGACGCCAATTGCAGAATGACCAGTTGGTGGAGTGGAGACCATCGTACTGTGTGCACTTGCGGAGACCAGAGCGGAGGACCAGCTGGCTTGATGTGCACGTCGTACGTCGCGGACCGACTCTCTCGCCGATCTTTCGGGGCTTTTCTACCGCGAATATTTTGCTGTTTGCAGCGGGTTTTCGCTGTACGGGGATTTGAAAGGAACGGATGCATCAAAGCCTTTGCTTTTAATCCGATTCAACCCTGAGCGTTCCTCGTTGTGCGGCTTACAAGTTCCCGAGATCGACAGATGAAAAAATGCAAAAGCGTCGATGTGACCATCATGGAATTGGGCCAGCGGACACTTTCGCAGGGCCACATCCCTGTCTATGACGAGTCCGGCGTCGCGGACGCGTTAGCTACGGCGGACAAGTACCACGCCACACTCGCAGCCAGCATGCCCAAAATGCCAAGTCGATGCTGGGATATCACGTGTATTGTGGATATCGAGGCTATTCAACGATGGTGTCCATGTCGGACGATAGAATGCCCGTACCACTGCGCGCTGACGCCAGGGATTGATGCCACATGCTCTTCAAGCAGCTTTTCATTGCCTGATCGACGTGAAAGTTCTGAGGTACGAGGCGCCCACTGCACGAAAATTCACGCGAAAGAAGCGCAGCGTTGTCAGGAGACTTCATGTGAAGGCGTTGGCACGCGATGTGTAATGAACGGCGTAATGCCGAGCTCCGAAAAGTGCATTGGCGACTTGTTGGCACTCACGGACTGAGTGCAGCGTGAACTCGCGGCGGTTATGCCGCGTCACAAGTAGCGTGACGCCAGGGCCATCCGATGTGCTACCACACGATCAACGTAAAGTTGAATGGGGCCAGCGCTGTTGAGGCCGTCTTGCATTGCACACGGGTCAGATGTTTGGCCTCACAGTTGACGTCTGCGAGTTGCCCGCGATTTGTGTTGCAACTTGCAGCCACCCCACTCGTCTTATCTGGACGGTTGAGCTGGTCAGAGCGTGTTCAACTGCACCACCGAGAAGCATCTTGTGGAGCACTCGGCGTTGGAATTTGGACAACTCGCCACCACCACGAAACCTGCATGTTCGTAGCGCTGTAGTGTCCGGTGGAACGCGAATACTTTCCAGCTTTCGACGAGTAAGATGGTATGAAGAACATCGATGAAAAGCAATCGGAACTGATTCCAGTTGTGCCGCATCCCCCGATCGGCAGACAGTCAAAATTCACTGCGCTCTATATAGCAGTGCTGGCATCGAATCCAATGAAGCTGCAGGCGTGTCTATATAGCGAACTGACATCACGAGTGCTGGAGCAGCTGGGTTGAATTTAACTTCGATGTCAGCGTTTATGATGTGGAAGTTTTGTTGTGGGCTTCCTACAGTCTTGTAAGTGTCAATGTCGACAAGACCGACAAACTGTACGCGATTTACCACGTTGGGAGCTGATGGAGATTTTCATCGTTGAGAAAGTGTTCACTTTCTTGCTTAGACCAAGAAGCACCAGCGATTTGTGCAGTGCTGCACGTGTACAACTTCACCTCGTGGCCGCTAGGTATAGTTTATCAATGATTGGCTAACTGACGATAATGCTATGTTGCATGTATCGCAAACAGCCCAGAAGCAGGTGTTAGAGACTGAAGGATTGCTGCACAGCGCTACTTATCTGTTCGTTCACACAACTGCTTAGTTAACGATGGTGGTCTCGACCTGCTCACATCATGCTCTGAAGGAATGACTCACCAAGCCTTCAAATCACAATCAACAAGCAAGTATGCGTGCAAGCGTCTGGTTCTTTGGCTTATGCAGGGACAAAAGGCATTAATGCATACGACACGCATGACTAACAATCCGCTGCCCCGTTCGCGACGAACCACGAAAAATCCATCGCAGCATTTGTGGATTATCTTCTGGCCTCGAAGATCCGACGGCAGTGGGCACAGCTCTCGGCTTGTCGGAGTTTTAACCTCCTTCCTCGACCTCTCAGGTTGGTTTCATCGTCAATGACATGCCCGTATCAATCAATCAGGTTAGTTACGCCAGCCCAAGGCAAGCAACCAGTGGTTGTACAATTGCCGATCAAGACTTAGGCTGCTGCGTTGAAGCTGAAGATGCAGAATTTGTATTTTTGCTGCTGAAGAATCTACCGAAAGCGGAAGAGTTCTTGAAGATCTCAAGTGTCTTCGCAAAATTGAAGCGCTGGAAATTGAAATCGAACAACTCGAGATTCCCAAGGTTCGCTTGATCCCAGAGGCAGACAAAGCAAACGATTCCAGCTTATCTTCACTATTTATTGTACTCTTGGATTAATCCCAGAACGCAAGAGCGTTCAAACATACCAGCGCAAGTTCGGCTGCTCGCCAATGTTCCAATACTTCTCGATCTATACAGGGAGGAATTCGACTCTGTGGAGTCGCTAACATGTTTTTCGCTGGTATGGTACAGCACACAGTTGGAGTGTTCAAGTTGTCATATGAGCGCATTCATATGGCGACAAGCTAGTGATTAAGGTTACTGGGCAGCTTAAACGCCGATGCCAAAAGGATGAAGAAGCGAATTCAAGATATGGTACAATGGCGTATCCAGCGCTGCATCAGTAAAAGTTCGAGCAGACTTTAGCCCGGATAACGATGGGTTCTTCCTAGCCATGGACAGGGTGACCCAGAGAGTATCCTGAGCGCATTACACAGCCTCTCGGAGGTTTTGTATCTCGGTGTGTATATTTCAAATTACTGCATATTGTTTAGCTCGTTGTGTGAGCGCTTAGGCATTCCTTGATGTAGAGTCGTAGACGAATCAATAGCGATGTTGTATGCACAAACCTAAATACTCCATAGTACGCTATAGCTCCACGCTTGACAAGATGTTGAATTAGAATTGGGTAACTATTTGACGCAATCTTGAGATATTTTTTTCTCTGAGAGTTTTTTTTACTTTTTACGCCGGTCACTCTCGGAAGCACTGCATCAGACCCCGTTGTCCGAAGGACCTCCCGGGCGGCTACGGAAAGTAACTTTGAGAGATCAAACCCCTTCATAATGACAACTCAAACATGGTCAACTTCGTTGCCTTTCGGCAAATCAAACTGCGTTAGACATCCCTCCCCTGGTGACTGGTTTGATGTGGGGGTCAAACCAGTTGATGTGGGGTCAAACCAGTCACCAGGGGAGGGATGTCTAACGCAGTTTGATTTGCCGAAAGGCTAATACTATCTAGATTATTTTGCTCGGCAACAAGAACTGTATCTCAAGCTTTTTAATTGGGAAGCTTAGCGAGACACCATCAGCAGTTCGAGCCAGGTTTTCATGTACGTCATACGGGCCCGAGTCACTTGTACAAAACGCACAAAGTGATCAGACTTTGACATCATGCTAGCGTCGTATGCTCCTTGCTGTCAGCTCTCTTATTTGATCCACATAATGTAGGAAGGAATCGGAGGTATTCCATCTGTAACCACGACCTCAGATTGAACCCACGAATTTAGCGCATTTCGCACAAACTTGAGACCGCCGTTGTGAAGACTAAAAGGAAACCATCTCGATTATCGCCCATTCAGTGTTAGATTATTGAGAGGTGCCCCGATGCGTGAATGTGAACATTTAATTACCTCTGGACCTCTTTTAACGTTGCTGCCTATTAAGTGATCGACTAAAAAATGGTCCACAAATATTGCATATAAACGGTAAACGCTCGTGGGCCTATTGTAGTGACAGTCCCAAAAATGCTCAGCGAATCCACAGCATAATAAAACTTTGTCTTTATAACTTCAAAGCTGTACAAGAACATGTAACGACAAAATCTGCCAGCATAGTAATACATTCCTGGGCGACAGTGTCTGTATTCCCCACCGGAGCATCAAGGTTCTTGGTCAAGCCGTCGTTTTAAATCGCCTTAAGGTATTCTTCCAGAGTCCATGACCACACCTGAAATTGCGCGAGTCTTGATTTTAGCATATTCTTGGGTCTTCTCCGCGCACAATGGAACACACAAATGAGAGTCTTCTGGATAAGAACCAAACATTTGGATTTAATGTCGTAAAGAAAAAGTCGGCTGCAGCCCACCTATCGATAATGAGGAGGTGATTCGTATCTTCGTTCTCCTGCAGCACTGCTTCCATATCGGTATTGCTAAGGCGTACACATTGCCACAGCATTGCCTTAGAAACATGGGTTGACACGCATACAAATTAAAAACACAAACCAGATACACATTTTTTTGTAGACACGTTCTTCCCCAGCCAATACCGCTTGACCCTATTGCGGATGAAAATTGTACATCAGTCAAGATGACGAGCTTGCAAAACTGCCATCTCGAAGCCTACGGCGCACATCAAATTAAGACGTCTGACTCATCCTGTCGGGCCTCTGTGTTCGCAATTTCGATGCATTTGAGATGGTTTTGTTAAGCAATGGAATTGGAATTGGAGTTCTTGCTGATCTTGATTAGGCCTCGACGAGCAAGTTCTTGGTATAGATGATCCTCTCTCGAGTTATACCGTTTTTATCACTATTAGGAGGTGTTACTCGAGAGATTTGTACTGGTAAACGTCGAGACGTAGGCTACATTCGACGTTCTGCGTGCCTTCGTCGCCTTAGACTTTTGACATGATGCCAGCAACTTCGAGAGCAGCTATTATAAGCAGGGACCCCATTGCTTCTTCAAATCGGTACGAATACAAGGACTTTTCGATAGGTAAACCAGTTTATCGACGGTAGTTTATCGACGGTACTTTTGTTACTGTGGGGGAGAGGGGAGAGATAATAATGTCTATCAACGCAGGGGATATGTTTATCCTTACCATGAAAACCACAGCAATGGTTGGTCTGGACGAATACCTCGACAATTGCTAGAAGTACTTACGACTCCACGCCCAACTACAGTACAAGTCCGTCTTGAACTACAACTCGACAATCACCATTTTAATGTGCTCGATCAAATCCAACAGATATAATACATATTTAAATGTTTTAAATATCAGACCCGGGATCATCTGTGCCAGCTTATCATCGAGTGCTCTCATCTGTATATTCTCGTATATTGTGCACGAAAAAGCCGCATGTCTTGTCCAGTTTGTAGACACTTCACAAACCGTACTTTGCAATTTCACGGGCAAAGCAGCAAGCGTTTTGCGTTAAGACATCCACCTCAAGCCCACCATGGGACTTACAATCGCCATACTGGCGTGTGTAGTCATGTTTCTTGCCGAGTCCAATGTTGTTTTGGCGTCTACACTTTCCAAGCAAGCCAAGGCGACAGTCTCTGAGTTACTGGTGCAGAGTCCATTATTCACTGCTGTTGGGAACGGTTGTGACGGTCTCACTTAGAAAACAGTACTTGGGAGCTGGAACTCCCACCAACGATCAACATGTATTGCTCGCTGGAATGCAAATTAGGAACTGCTAGAAAACTAGCTACTCACGATCTCGCCTGCCATCTCTGGCAGCCCAGGGAGATTGGGCTCGGATTTGACTCTCAGCTGTTGGGGACTTCAACCTTGTCTTATCCACCATTTGTGGTGCTCATCGTGAGCCACGCTGCCGATAGCTGCCAGCGCCTAGTTAAGCTTTCATGCAAGTGGCAGGCGATGCAACGCCACACTGCCCTCCAAGCTTAACTAGCGCTCTTGAGCTTGCCTTGAGTCTGCATCAAGTCGTGTAGACCTATGCGATGATCTCATTCAACGAGATCAATCCATTTTCATGACGCAGGTTGCAATGTTTCGCCTTGAAGCCAGAGCCAACATCGTCCGAGTTGCTGCAGTGGTGACCTAACACCAATCAGCTGCGCGAAGTTCCACGAAGGCAACATCCGCCTAGTGCAGGCACATACCCCTAATGCTGACTGGGACTTTGGGATCATTAAAGCATCAACCCTTCAGCCGGCACTCTTGCACCATGAACGCCAAAGCAGAGCCTCTCTTTTAGGGAGCCTTTACCCCGAGAGCACGTCTCGCAATGCGTAGGAGCTACTGTGCACAACTGTGCCATCAATACTCCTTGTTGACGACGATTGCTGGGCACGCCAGAGGAAAGTCTCTCGTAGCGGGAACCATTACCCCTGAGAGCATCTGTTGCAATGCGGCTCCAATTGCACCCTCGTGTCATGCACGCCAGAGCAAGACCCTCAGTATTATACGAGGCCGTCCTTGCACTGCGGCTTGTTCTCTTCATCCTTGAGAAATGTGCCAAGCAGACCACATTCTCTTGCATTTACATGACGTCATGCGAACTGCACTCGCCATCCTCACTGATAGCGTCGTGTCCTTGGTCGACGCTCTCCACTCTCACCGGCTTGGTTCTTGGTTCAAACGAGCTGCCACGATTTGGTCAACACTTACAGCTCGCCCGACTTCCACTAATTCTTCAGCAGTATCTAGGAAGAGGATTGCAGCCTCCAGCACGGTCGGCACGACACTCTTGTTGACCGTAGGCCTGTGCGGTAGAAGCTGGGTACTTGCCAGGTTTTACAGGGTGCTGGTCGTCCAAGCCCCGTGAACGACCACAGAAGCCACGTCGTCAGTTCTTGCACCTTGTTGTCCTTCTTTCCTTGCCGACGTCTGTCTGCTCGGCCTTGTCGCTTCTTGTCCTTCTTTCGCTTCATCTTGTAGACTCTTGGACTAAAGTTAACTTTGTGACGGTCTCACTTAGAAGACAGTACTTGGGAGCTGGAACTCCCACCAACGATTAACATGTGTTGCTCGCTGGAATGCAAATGAGGAACTGCTAGAAAACTAGCTACTGCACGATCTCGCCTGCCATCTCTGGCAGCCCAGGGAGATTGGGCTCGGATTTGACTCTCAGCTGTTGGGAACTTCATCCTTGTCTTATCCACCATTTGTGGTGCTCATCGTGCTGCCGATAGCTGCCAGCGCCTAGTTAAGCTTTCATGCAAGTGGCAGGCGATGCAACGCCACAACGGTGCAACCCCTAAAAGGCTGTTGAGAGGTGACAAAACATTGACGAGATTAATAATATCAAAGTCGAGGAGACCACTACAAACGAAGAGAGAGGCAGGCTGTCGGATTTGTTTTCCCATCGAAGACAAAGAAGCTCACGCAGAAACTAAAGCGTACTTCCTCGAAGACAGAAGCATCGCCAAGACAGATTCAAGGCGACAGAAGTGACCAAGAATGATTTGAAAGACAATCCAACCCTGCTCGCTTGGCTCCATTACGTTCAGCAGTACAGGGAGACGCACGGCAAAGTCAAGTTCTCCGATGATGAGCTTTTGCTCCCTTATCGGAGAAGTTACCGAATGACCAACTGGCTCAGCTTCTCCTTTCAAAGAGGAAACAGCCGCAATTCGAAAAACTTTCAAAAGAACTGCAGGAGTTGCAGTACGCTCGCTGGTTGGAGGACAAGGTAACCCCAGCTCAAGTCGATATCATGCTAAAGACGATATACACTCCAAATTCAGCAAATGCGATGGCCAATGACCCCGGTTACAGCATCTGGAGCGAGTATTTAATGAGGTACAAGGATGTGTTCTAAGAACATTTCTATGGGACTCACGATAGCCTGCCGAAGAACCGCTCATGCTGTTTTCGTTGAAAACTCGAGTATGATGTTGGAGAACGGCGATTGAAGAGCAAGACAAATATATTAACTTCATTTCCCTGAATATTGACAAATTCTTTCAAAAGTGTGAGAGCCAACAACCACTTTTCATCCGTTCGGAATAACTTGTTGCTCTGTATTGCTTAGCCTATCGGCCACCCCACGCTTACTGGCAAGGAGTTCCCAAAAGCGCCAAATGAAAACCTTTATCGAGGTGCTCGGGTTGGTATCAACGCAGTTCATTACAAGCAGTTATCGTACGCATTGTCATCACAAGAAGGGATATAAATCACTGCAATGAATTGCCTGCAAAAGTAGATTAGTCGGTCACACTCATCTGACTCGTTACAGTGCGAAAAATGTAGCCCGTGCAGCGGTCCTTCAGACGCTCACACTCAGTCGCTTGCAAGCCGATTCTTCTCGCCACTGCTCGCCGCGCTTCCTCCGCTGCGGAGCTGTTCGTTATAACCAACATCTTATTCTTCGGCTTTTCCAGGGGGCAAAAAGCCTTAATGCACACGACACGCATGGACAGCATCCCACTGCCCGGCTCACGACGAACCACGACTCCACCGCAGCAATTGCGGCGGATCATCTTCTGACCTGGAAGATCCGATGGCAGCGGGCACAGCGCGTCCTCATCCACGTAGTCCCACAAGATCATGCCTTCATCACGGCCGCGCTGCTCTCGGCAAAGCACACGGGCCTCGACGGTAATGTTGTCGGGGTTTTGCCCTCCGCCGAGGACTTCATAGGTTGGTTCCATCGTCGATGACAGACCCGTGTAATACACTTGCGAGTTAGTCTCCGCCTTGTTTTCATCTTGAACTTCCACCAGGTCCAAAGCCCGCGATTCGTACCCAGCTCCTGGGTAGTACAATCCGATCTCTCTCATGCTAGCGAATGCCACGTCCTGCAGTTTATCCAACGTGACTTGATCCGACTCTTTCAACAAGAACACCGCCGAGAACTGCTTGATCACGCGGCCATCGGCAGCGTCGTCCTCTGCCTTCTTTACTACCTGTGCTCGCCCGAAAAGACTTCGCATCATAGACACCTCCAGTCCACTTGGCATGTCCTCAAACTCTCTCGTGCCGTTGTGTAGAATCTTCACACGGGCCGAGTACATTTGTCCCGTCCCGAGCAATCTCTGCGTCTCCGCCTCCGTGTCCTTCAACACCAACTTATTCGCAAGGTCCATCTTGCTCTGAGTAAAGTGCGCCACATATTCCTTCCTCCTCGCCAGCGCGTCTCTCGACGCCAGCGCCGTGTACGAGTGCACCCAGTCATGGAACTCCAGCTCTTTGGAACAAGGCAAATTCCCTCCCATCAGCGCTTTCATGCCCCCTAAAAACGCTGTTTGCTGGAAAAGTGCCTGCTTCAGCGTCTGGTTCATCTCCTCGGCCTGTTTCCTCTTGCGTCTCTGCGTCATGGCTTCCTCTTGAAAAAACACGAGCTGGTCGTCGTCTGCCATCTGCGCTCTCCTCTCAGCTCGTAAAGCCTCCAGCTGCGTCGTGAGCTGCATCAGGTCGCTCTGCAGCGCCGACACTTGGCATTTCTTCTTCTCCCGGTGTCGCTGCACACTGGACGCGATCTGAGACCTGCGTCTCTGTTTCTTCTGCTCCTCGAGCGTTAACAGCTCCGTTTTCACCTGTTTCGCAGCTCGGCCGCGTCCTCTGCCTATGGTTTTTAAGTTTATTAGGTCCGTTAGTTGTCTGTCTGCGATGGACAGTTTCCGTCTTCTTGGGGCTGAAAGAGACACTGGAGGACCCTGGAAACGCGCCAGAAAAGGGCGACGCTGGCGTGGCTTCGCCGCCGTGTTGGAGCTCCCTGTGGCCCCCAGAGATGGACGGGATGGCACTCAGTGCGTCCTTGATGAAAAGGTCGTCCAGGACGTCCCACTGGCTGGATTGGGAGCTGGGAAACGCTTGGAAAGCGTCCACCTGGTCATCCTCGTCAAGGGGCGACGTGACGTCGCTGCTGCTGGCGGACGGCGAGTCCCACGGAATCGGCGCGACGGACGACGGTGGACAGGAGGAGGAGGACGGTGGAGGACGTGGCGGCGTGTGCGACGCGCTGGGGGACGACGCCGCAGGAGACGCGAACAAATAAGCGTGCTCCATGGTCGAACTACTGAAAGAAAGGTCGATTGTGAGGATTGAGGAATGAGAGGAACGGACCAGAAGTGGGTGGGAGCTGCTATGTGCGACGTGTGAGGGTTCTGTTAAGTTAAGTTGAGGAGGGAGAGACAGAGCGGGAATGCCAGATGGTGGTGAACTTGTACGGGAGAAAAGTACTAGTTGAAGTATAGTTTGCCTTCGAGACCTGAGAATTGTTTTAAAAGATGTTGAGGTTCAGGTTGGTGAAATGGATATCGATACGGCTTGGATTCTTACTAATATCCTATTTATTCAATAAACGTGACTGAACCAAGACACCAGTGACCGTCGTCGTAATCGACTCGATCCGCGGATTTTCGCAACGCCTTTGCTTCAAGAGTGTCGCAACATGCGTCTTCAGAAAAGGATCGACTGGCAAGCTTTGCGAATCAACAATGGCCGAACCAACGCAGATATCGACCTGGTCATATTGAGGAAAGTGAAGAAAACACATCAATCAGGCCAAATACCATACAACCACTGGAAATTTTGACTTTCGTTGTCGATGAACGCCGAACGGGCTGCTACTTCGAAGCTGACCGTAGAATTATGTGGCTACGAAACACCAGCATCTCGTCATGCTGATCTGTTCAGGGCATGAAGTTCGGCGCCGTCAAAGTGCATTGGCGTGGAAGTGAAGAGTTGAAGAAGCAAAGGCGCAGGGAGCAGTGTCGTACCAATCAGGACAACCACCGGAAGCGCAAGCGTTTGAATGAACTTCCACACTAGCGAGATATCGAAGTGCTGGAATCGGAAACCAAACAACTTGAAACTTCAACCTCAATCCTCGCAAAAGCACAAATTGCGACAATTGGCGATTTCTACTATGCTCTGCGAACGGAGATGCAACACGAGCACTCGGCTGACGTGCAAGTTACCAGCAAATGACTGCTTGCCGGGGTTGCAAGTACTCATCGTGGTATCGACAATGATTTCGAGTTTAAATTCGACTTGAAGTCGTTCGAGAGTCTGAAGGCGGGTGAGCACGTTAGCATTAAGGTTTGTGGTGATCTTCAACTGGACGTCTTCCCCGACGCCGAGCATCGCAGAGGAAAAACTCTCTGGGCAAACTGCATCGAGAGCATTAACCCTAGTGTCAGCAATTTGGTGCGTAGCTCTTAATGCTGAAATAGCTGGGAGGGTATGACTGTGTGGCCAGATTGCTTATAAATTAATGCGTAGTTTGCTGATTATGCGCTGTGGATATTAGGACAGTTCATTCGATTCGAGACACCACCTCCAAAGCGGAGTCGACAAGTGCACGACATCAACAGTCAGTCCAATGTATTCGCTGTATTCCTAGACCCCACAACGCTCGTTCAAGATTCACTTTGTTGGGGTTCCTAAACGTACGGGTGGTAACTTAGGCGAACTAGCCACACATCCGATAGACCTTCATCGTCGACAAGAAACATTAGTTTATAATGATAGCCACTCGCCGGCAGGAATGGCCAACCGTGAAGTTTTGGCTTCTGTCAGGTGGTGCAACGAAGAGCGGAAAGGAGGTCGCAAGCGCCTCTATTAAGTATACCGACATGAACATTGAAGAGTGCAAGAACGCACGGCGATGTGCAGCAACCAGGCCTACAGGAAGCGCCAACGCGGAAACAACCCGACGTTGAAAGGCGATATCGATAGGTTTGTGATGGAAATCAATCACTTAGAGCCGTACAAGCAAATTCCCAAACAATCTCAATCCAGGCCCTGGGACATAACAGTGGAGAACAGCACTTGACCGACGTGCGAAACTACCACGCATGAACAATTGTTCGCCTGGACTTCAAGTACTCCTCAACCTCAATCGAGAGGAATTTAACTCGCTGTACTAGCTGAAATTTCAATGGACGTGGTATATATCGGCAGCAGTTCCAGGTGTGTGCGATCGCTGCTGCATCAGTTCGATTTTGAAGAGGGCAATGAGACCGTGACTCGTATTGTGTTCGGAGGTGGATCTCGTAGGTGGCTTGGCTGTTTTGTCCAGAACCAAAGCGATTCGGTGGGTATGGTTAATTTGTGCGCTGTCTATCATTAAAGCACTCGATAACTATATCTAAGATCGTCAACATTGTAGCACGCGTTTATTGACTTGCCATTATTTTCCATAGAAACCTACCAATCGATTTTCATTTCATGTTCTACATGACTCTGTTTTGAATCATGTAGCTACATTGCTGAAGAAATAAAGTTGCGATGTGTCAGTGAAGAAGGGGTTTTCTGATAGCAGAATGATTCACATGGAAATGAGTAGAATAACGCTAGGACGAAGAAATTGCCGTACGTTTAGAGAATACGATTGAAGTTACACGAGTTATGTTCGAGGCAGTTGACGTGGGAGCCGTACACGATGATTGCTGGGCTGGCCGTGAGTCACAACTCATTATCTCGACACGGCTCGTGACTAAACTCCCAAAACATATTTCAGGAAAGTAGTGCTTGCCAGCGTGAAGCAAACCTGTCGACGATCGCACAAAATAACGATCGCGTGAGAATCGTGAGCTCGGATCCGAAGTTATGCGGTGGTGGCTCCCGGCACGCTTGATTTTTGGTTTGCCCCATCCACCGCAGTCATCGCCAAAAAGTATGAATCACCAAGTCCGTCGACAGGACAACCCGATTCTTTGGTTACTGTCGGCCAAACAGCTCCATCGACGAAGTCTAACAAAAGTTATGCGTCACCCCCAGCGGACTGCAATGGTTACGATAAGATAAAGATCTCACAATAATCGAAAGACGTTGATGTGGTCATGGGTGGGTGGAAGAAGCCACGCCGAAGTGAGCAACATTTCTTCAATCAGGCCAACTACTGGGAATGTCAGCACCATTTCACAGCTGCTGGAATACTTCGGCTTTCGTCGGCACTACGGGTCGAGCAAACCGAGAATCGCAAGATGGTTCTGCAGACAATTGTTTATGCGTCGACTACACCTTGTCATAGCAAGAAGGTCAAGAAGATATACATGCGGTGCCGCTGAAGGTTATGAATGAGGTCACTAAAGAGTTGAAGAAAACTGGCGACGAGAGCACCGTAGCCACCAATGCGCTTCCGAAATCGTCCGGTGAAACACCGATCACTTTATGCCACCCAGGCAATGGCTTTAGGCAAAGATGGTCGGAATCCATGAAAATAGAGACGAAGAGAGCAAACCCGCATAACCCAAGCTCACTACCGCAAGCGTCAAAATGACAAAATACAGTGCATTCCAACGGAGATCAAGGCTTTGAAGCACGAAATCGAACTGCTCAAGACGTCCAAAACGACAAATGACAATTTGAGCGATTCCATATAGGTGCTACGAATCGAGTTTGACAAGCAGGAAATGCCCGATGTGAGTAAGCACTGGCAAATGTACCGCTCTGAAAAATCTCTTCGACCTCCAATTTGATCCGTGGACTCGCCGAAGCTTCACTGGACGTGGTATCGCCAGCAGTTTTTGGAGTTTGACTTCTCCATGATATCGTATGAGCGAATGGAGACATGGGAGCACGGGATCATCAAGGTTTGCGATGAACTTCGTACTGTATGTGTACTCCAAAGTGAATTACAGAAAAGCCAACGATTGTGCGTCCTGTAAAGCAGTTTGACCTCGACAGTAGCGAGCGGGTCGTAGCTCGCATCACTGGATCTCGTAAGTGGCGTGTTGCTGTCCAGAATCAAAATGATCCGAAGCGCTGAGCATGCTGCAGTGTTCCTGTTCCTCGAACCAAGATATTTGATAAATTGTATTAGAACGCCGTCGTATACATACGAATTGGTGTTTGTCTGCGATATCGTGCGTTTTGATGCTACATTCGTCGTAAAAACTACTCCGTCACGCGGGAGGTTTGAACCTATCCGCCAATGGTGCTTGTGATCATTTAAAGCTCTTGCCATTGTCAAGTTGACAATAAAGCATAGTTACCAAGTGGCGTTGATGTATCTGGACCAGAGGTCAAAAACTATAAGGAATTTTGTTGTCTGGGTGGTGACTTGGATCTCTGTGTTCGAGAGCTGTCCATTATTTGTTTTTGTGTTTGTCTGTGAATTAGGGTCAAGCTACATGATATGAACTGGTGTTGTTGGCGCTGCTCATATTATGAGCATCGCCAACACCAGATTCTTATGTTTTTATAATCTTATTAAATTATAGGCAAACGTCATAATTCGTGTAACCTAAGGTATACTTGAAAATGTAAAATAAACTCGCCCCTATGCTAAACAAAGTTCATGCATAATTAGTAGTGTGCTACATTTAAATACTAGGTTACGGAAGTATAACCTAATTTTAATGGTAGCTAAATGGCTGTCATACCGCAAAAAAGTGCCAGGCCTAAATGTGAGGAGATGATGAATACTGTATCAGTGGTACAGACTAGTCGGCGCCGCCCGCTTTGCGGGCGGAGGTATATGGTTTGATGCAACCCGTTGCGCTCGCTTCGCAGCTCGCTCCACTACTCGCCAAGGCCCGCCTTCGCTGCGCTCGGCAGGTGCCGAGTTTTTGGTGCTACGTATATTTAGTAAACGTCTCGCTGTCGTCGGCAGAAATATTTTTAAACGTAATATGTATTGAAAAGTTATCAAATGTTGAGGTTGCGCGTATCATCCGTCCAACTGAGTTTACAGGAAAATCTGTCTGTAGACGATGTTAGCAGTATACGTACCATCGTCCTCTTCGAGGTCGGGATACTCGATCAGGGCCTTGAACTCGATCTTTGGGTGACTCTGGACGACGCCACGTATAGCTGTCCGTGCGAAAAGCACGGCGTGCCCAAATACAGTCCCAAATTGTGTAGAGCCTGTCCTTGAGCCTTGTTCATCATCATGGCAAACGCAGGCTGAACCGGAAACTGTTTGCGACGCAGCTGGAACGGGAAATCACGAACAGTGTCATCACTGATAAACACAATCCTGGGAATCAGCACGTCTTGGCCTTGACGCTCGCCCGTCATAATTTTCGCGTGGATGACATGAGGCTTGAGATCAACGATACGGAGACGTGTACCATTGCAGAGTCCCAGGTTCGGGTTCAAGTTTCTCATCATCATGATGGGCATGCCTTTCTTGAGAATCAGCCGGTGGGGTGGAATCCCGTTGATATTCAGCGAATGCAGCAGCTCCTGCTCGAACAAACCTCCGTCGTCGTCTTCGACAGAGTCCGTTGACAGATACTCTTGAGCCGTATCTGGTAAGCGCTCTGCCACGGCTTCGTTGATTCGGTTCACCATCGCGTTGGTCGTCGTCAGGATTGTACGGTTTGCGAAGTACTCGTCCGTCGCAATTTCAGGGTCGTTGATATCAGCGTACATCTCGTCAATGATCCGCGTAACACCTTTTGGAATCGCACCAGGTAAGAATTCATCATTCTCTTCGCCAGCAGCATCGGGCGGATTTTCCAAAACAATGTCCGACGGAATCTTCATGTAGTCTTGCCCCAATACAGGGTTGACCTCGTGTCGGCCTTCGCCAACCTGAAGTAGGAAGTTGGCGAACTCTTCCAGCTCTGCGGCGTCCGCCTCGTTTTCAGCTGACTTAACGCGCATATTTTCCTTAAGCTTGAGCTGTGTGAATTCACCCCACATCACAGACGACTTCAGACAGGCATTGATCGTCTCGGCAGGTGTACCTCCCTTTACGACAGGAAGGATTTGCCTGAAATCTCCCGAGAGAACGACAACCTTCCCACCAAATCGCTCAGAGCTGTTCAGAATGTCTTGCAGTGTCCTGTCGACCGCTTCAAATGCATGTATGTGCGTCATAGGAGCTTCATCCCAGATAATCAAGCTGGCTTCTTTAAGCAACTCTTGCAAGTGCGTCCGCTTCTTGATGCCGCATGTCGAGTGTTCATCCACGTTTAAGTGAACGTGCCACCCATGAGAAGCAGCGAGCAATCCCGCTGGAAGCCACAGCAATAGCGATTTTACCGGACAGTCGCACCTTGGCAAGGATGTGGCGGAGAAGCGTCGATTTCCCTGTGCCACCAGGCCCGTCAATAAAAAACAACTTGTTCCCTGGTTCGGGGTTGTCTACTGCATCAACAACAGTGTCATAGATAACCTTTTGGCCTTGGTTGAGCTGGTCCTCCTTAGCAACGGTCTCCATCAGCAAACCCTCGTCGTATCCATGCTGTTCTCGATCGAGGAGACTATTGCGTCGAAGTGAATCGAGCAATAAATTCGGAAACTCCGAAAGCTGCGGAAGATCACTGAACTGGTTGACACCGCTTCCGTTCGCCTCTAAGAGTTCTTGAAGACTCTTGAGTGTCTGAAACTTGACCATGTTTTCCTTTTCTTCGCCTTCCAATTCGCGGTATTGGTACTCATAGTCTCTGGAGAGTTCACCGTAAAATTGGTCCCATAGTCCCTTGACGTCTGTGGGCATCGAGTACACCAAAATCGTCGCGAAAAGTTGTCGAAGCTGGTAAGGCATCTCGATAGCGGAAGCCTCTGTCATGCAAGAGACCCATTCGCCATCATGCTCCAGGTATCCGGCCTGTAAAGCTGCATCTCGGTATGTTGCACACACCTGTCCATCAACAGTTCTCAAGTCTTCGAAGGAAGTCGCACCCCTACGATGACACAACATAAAGCGAATGTAGAACCGTTCCACATCTCGAGGCGACACATGCACCATGCGACCAATTGCAGCTTGGTACCGCTTACGCCGAACCCAGCATTTTCCTTCCACGCGAACTCCTTCGGAATGTCTTGATACAGCATGGTCTTAGCCACCTGATTCTCTGGAGCGTCACTTGCACAACGCTCAAAATAGCGAGTCAGAGTCGTATGACCTCCACGTTGCAGCACCTCTTCCGGATCGTCATCCGACTGGAAAAGCACCAATGGTAGCCTTCAAGGTGGACATTAAGCTTGATCACAGCGTGAGTCTTGGCTGGATGGGAAACCCAAACAGTTCAATGCAGGCTTCGACCGGGGAAATGCGCGTCTCCACATACCGCAGAATCTCGTTTGGCTCTTCGCGTAGGTCTCTGGGAGTTTGGTTTCCGTTCCGCACAGCTTCCACAGTCAGCATAATCTTGTCGGGTCCCTTGTACACGTACTTGTAGAGATACTTGACTGCCGAAATGTTCGTGCATACCTCCAAATTGATGTGGCAGTCGTACTTTTGCGAAAAGTACGGGTTGTACGGGACCACCCACTGATTTACGGTGGCGTTGTCGTACTCGCGGCTTTTGATCTGAAGAATACCTTCTGAACGGCGACGTCGTCTGTATACAGGATGCATCTTGATTCGCTCTTGTTGTCTCAGCCAAAGGTTTAGGAAACCCTTTGGAGCACTTGCCGTCCCTCATGCAAGGGCTATTCGGATGTTGTGCCACACGGACCATGCATCATGCACACGTCACTGTCTTGTACAACGCTTCGTTCTCTACCGGATCTGGAAGCTCCGCTGACACCAACTGATCGATCCGATCCCTGGTTCGAGGCTTGTCTTGATCGGCCAAGATGATCAAAATGTGAGCGTGAGGTAGACCACGCTTTTGGAACTCGACCACGTAGATTCTTGCAACGACTCGACCCAGGACGCCATCGTCCAAGTCTTTCAATCAGCGAAGCTTTCGTTGCCAAACCCTCGCCACGACGTCGGGACGATCTTGTGCATTTTGAAAATCACGAATGCTCTCCTTGATCTCGTCCCATTCCGGATTGCACGTCATAGTCAAGAAGATGTCTGGCTTCCCGAATTCACGCACAATCGCCATCGCATCCTGGTAAGACTGGTACATGTAGCGTGGGCTTCCTGTATGTGAAGGGGGAGAATGATCCGTCGCCCAGTCGCATCTAGGAAGTGACGTCGGTCGGGAAGGGCCGGGTCACCAGTTGCCTAGTGTTTCGGTCGTATTCCGAAATACGTGTTTCGCCATCTTGCAGCACGGGCTGTTCACTGCGATACGCGTCTGCAAGTCCAACGTATAATCTGCTCGAAACTCTTTCTGATGAGTCGCCACGTAACGAAGCTGGTCTTGCTCTACTTTGGCTCTTTGGTCAACACAGTATTGCTGAAACAGTCTCCCACCGAGGTGGAGCACGGATCCGTCGGCAGGCTTTTCGTACAGACGATAAGCCACATGCTCTCGCATACTCATCCTTGTTTTCTTGTGGAACATTCGGCCATTGACGTATTGATCAATGTACGTCCACCCAAGTTCTCCGTAGGGTAAAAGTAGAGGATACTGGAGGGGTCGTACTTCGCATCAGTCTCGAACAGACGGAATAAGGCGTGATCACGTGTGAACAACAGCAGGTCGCGCGGTTTATCGAGATTCCCGTCCTCTACCAATGTGGCTGCAACCTCAGAGCCCCTTGGTAGATTGTGTGTCCCTGGCCGCGAAGGCTTATCGTGTAGCACAAACACAATGTCAACCACATTCTCCCCAGCCGCTCGGGCCTCATTAATGCGTTTCCCGAAGCTCAGATACTGCTAAGCGAACGGATTGAAGGCCGCCATCATGGTCTCGATGTCTTGAAGAGCAACGCGACTTAGATCAGAGAAAACGCTCTGCCTGCGCAAAGCACGTTGCTGCATGTCCGGGTCCACGATGTAGATCTGCGCAAACTTAGCGCCGTCGGCTCGCCGGTCCTGCGGTCAGTGTAGGGAAGCAACGAACCCAAGTAGTGTCCCATCGCGCCTTGAATCCGATACTGTACACTCCACGTTGCCCTTGCACCTCTCTATCCTCTCGAACCCTCTGCACAACCCCAGTATCACTTCGAGAAGCACCAATGGAGGTAAATGCGAACACCTGATTGTAGGCCCTGATCTTTTCCCGGAATTCCTTATCCGTTTCGTAATACTGCACCAGGATTGTGGGGCCTTTCAGAGGTGGCAATTGAACTCTGCCATCGAGACAGCACGCGAACGGCGATTCATCCGGCCACTTCAAGGCGTGACAGTAAATACACTCGACCCGGGCCGGTAGCTTGTGTCTGCCATCCACGACATTATCACCTGAAAGCATTGACACGTTAAAATCTTCGTGGTTAGCCCACGCGTCGCGATACCGCGTTGCCTTGCGTCGAAGGCGTTCATTTTCTCGTGTCGCTCGGCGTTCTTCCTCAGTTTGCTCACCGCGCATAGCAGCCATTCGTAGTCGGTTTCTCTCGAGGCGAGCTTCACGATCTTCTGGGGATTCCGTTTGTCGACGATGAACCTCCCGGACTCGATTAGCATCCCGTTCTGCCGTCCTTGCTTCATCTGGTTGTTCACTTCTCCGCGTATCTTGAGATAACCGAGCCTGATCACGGACACGGTCAAGCTCCTCAGCAGATAACTGTGACCTCCTGAATATATCCAGAGCAGCACGGTCTTCCATTATTCGCCGAGCCTCTGCAGGAGGAACACGTGCTTGAACGTCATGGTAATGGTCCCTTCGTTTGGCTCTTTCACGTTCCTTTCGAGAAGGAGTCATATTTTCCCACCTCTCCCTCTCTCGGGCAGCCTTGCGGGCGCGTTGAGCAGCTTCATTCTCTGCTTCTTGATATCTGCGCTGGTGTTCCAGCGGGTCATCCTGTTCTTGTTTACTCTCTTGTACGTCATCTCGGCGATCACGGGATGTAGCCACGGCGGCACGTAGAACTTCTGTATCGTCCACATTCTGATGGTTATCCGTATCCAGCTGTTCCTCGGTGTCCCGCTCTTCGAGACTCATTAAGTCCAGCGTTCTTCTGGCATCTCTCTCGCGCTGGCGAGCCTTGCGTATTCTTGCAAGCCTTCTCTTTTTGGCAGCAGGCCCCTCGTATTCCGGTGGCGTTGCATTCTTCTCGAGCGTTTGATCCAGCCTTTCTTGTAGTACGTCACGTCTCGCGTCCCTGTACAGGACGGGTTAGCAAGATTGTTGTACAGCCCACGAACGTTTGTACCGCCTACCTGGCACGCTTGGTCCCAAGTTTTACTCGTCCCATGGTCGGGATAGCTACTTGAACTCGCTGTTAATCAAAAAACAGTCCACAGCACAACGCGTTAGACAGAAGTCTAAGTGCACCACGGTAAATACATTCTCAGTCACGAGTAAAACGTAGAATTCACGACAACAAAACTCGCATCTGCAAACCGGCAACTCCCTGGGTTTTCCTTTTCAGTACCGACCACAGGGTGCCCTGCGTACACTCTCACTCCCAACACCTCTGTCCCGGTTCCTCGGAGTACAAACTACGCGGAGACAACTCACACCCGGCACCGTGATGGATTTATCAGCTTTGTTTCAGACGCTAAA
>JAAVTI010000722.1:0-120845 GCA_011947335.1 Phytophthora constricta
ACATAAAGCGAATGTAGAACCGTTCCACATCTCGAGGCGACACATGCACCATGCGACCAATTGCAGCTTGGTACCGCTTACGCCGAATCCAGCATTTTCCTTCCACGCGAACTCCTTCGGAATGTCTTGATACAGCATGGTCTTAGCCACCTGATTCTCTGGGCGTCACTTGCACAAAGCTCAAAATAGCGAGTCAGAGTCGTATGACCTCCACGTTGCAGCACCTCTTCCGGATCGTCATCCGATTGGAAAAGCACCAATTGGTAGCCTTCAAGGTGGACATTAAGCTTGATCACAGCGTGAGTCTTGGCTTGGATGGGAAACCCAAACAGTTCAATGCAGGCTTCGACCGGGGAAATGTAGCGCGTCTCCACATACCGCAGAATCTCGTTTGGCTCTTCGCGTAGGTCTCTGGGAGTTTGGTTTCCGTTCCGCACAGCTTCCACAGTCAGCATAATCTTGTCGGGTCCCTTGTACACGTACTTGTAGAGATACTTGACTGCCGAAATGTTCGTGCATACCTCCAAATTGATGTGGCAGTCGTACTTTTGGGAAAAGTACGGGTTGTACGGGACCACCCACTGATTTACGGTGGCGTTGTCGTACTCGCGGCTTTTGATCTGAAGAATACCTTCTGAACGGCGACGTCGTCTGTATATAGGATACGCATCTTGATTCGCTCTTGTTGTCTCAGCCAAAGGTTTAGGGAACCCTTTGAGCACTTGCCGTCCCTCATGCAAGGGCTATTCGGATGTTGTGCGCCACACGGACCATGCATCATGCACGTCGTCACTGTCTTGTACAACGCTTCGTTCTCTACCGGATCTGGAAGCTCCGCTGACACCAACTGATCGATCCGATCCCTGGTTCGAGGCTTGTCTTGATCGGCCAAGATGATCAAAATGTGAGCGTGAGGTAGACCGCGCTTTTGGAACTCGACCACGTAGATTCTTGCAACGACTCGACCCAGGACGCCATCGTCCAAGTCTTTCAACAGCGCTCGAAGCTTTCGTTGCCAAACCCTCGCCACGACGTCGGGACGATCTTGTGCATTTTGAAAATCACGAATGCTCTCCTTGATCTCGACCCATTCCGGATTGCACGTCATAGTCAAGAAGATGTCTGGCTTCCCGAATTCACGCACAATCGCCATCGCATCCTGGTAAGACTGGTACATATAGCGTGGGCTTCCAGTATATGAAGGGGGGAGAATGATCCGTCGCCCAGTCGCATCTAGGAAGTGACGTCGGTTGGGAAGGGCCGAATTCACCAGTTGCCTAGTGTTTCGGTCGTATTCCGAAATACGTGTTTCGCCATCTTGCAGCACGGGCTGTTCACTACGATACGCGTCTGCAAGTCCAACGTATAAGTCCGCTCGAAACTCTTTCTGATGAGTCGCCAAGTAACGAAGCTGGTCTTGCTCTACTTTGGCTCTTTGGTCAACACAGTATTGCTGAAACAGTCTCCCACCGAGGTGGAGCACGGATCCGTCGGCAGGCTTTTCGTACAGACGATAAACCACATGCTCTCGCATATTCATCCTTGTTTTCATGTGGAACATTCGGCCATTGACGTATTGATCAATGTACGTCCACCCAAGTTCTCCGTAGGGTAAAAGTAGAGGATACTGGAGGGGTCGTACTTCGCATCAGTCTCGAACAGACGCAGTAAGGCGTGATTACGTGTGAACAACAGCAGGTCGCGCGGTTTATCGAGATTCCCGTCCTCTACCAATGTGGCGGCAACCTCAGAGCCTCTTGGTAGATTGTGCGTCCCTGGACGCGAAGGCTTATCGTGTAGCATGAACACGATGTCAACCACATCCTCCCAGCTGCTCGGGCCCCATTAATGCGTTTCCCGAAGCTCAGATACTGCTGAGCGAACGGATTGAAGGCCGCCATCATGGTCTCGATGTCTTGAAGAGCTACGCGACTTAAGTCGGAGAAAACGCTCTGCCTGCGCAAAGCACGTTGCTGCATGTCCGGGTCCACGATGTAGATCTGCGCAAACTTAGGCGCCGTCGGTTCGCCGGTCCTGCGGTCAGTGTAGGGAAGCAACGACTCCAAGTAGTGTCCCATCGCTCCTTGAATCCGATAACTGTACACCTCACGTTGCCCTTGCACCTCTCTATCCTCTCGGACCCTCTGCACAACACCAGTATCACTACGAGAACCTCCAATGGAGGTGAATGCGAACACCTGATTGTAAGCTCTGATCGTCTCCCGGAATTCTTATCCGTTTCGTAATACTGCACCGGGACTGCGGGGCCTTTTTCAGAGGTGGCAATTGAACTCTGCCATCGAGACAGCACGCGAACGGCGATTCATCAGGCCACTTCAAGGCGTGACAGTAAACACACTCGACTCTGGCCGGAAGCTTGTGTCTGCCATCCACAACATTATCGCCCGAGAGCATTGACACGTTAAAATCTTCGTGGTTAGCCCACGCGTCACGATACCGTGTTGCCTTGCACCGAAGGCGTTCGTTCTCTCTTGTCGCGCGACGTTCTTCCTCAGTTTGTTGACCACGCAGTATAGCCATTCGAAGTCGGTTTCTCTCGAGGCGAGCTTCACGTTCTTCTGGGGCTTCGGTTTGTCGACGATGAACCTCCCGGACTTGATTAGCATCCCGTTCTGCCGTCCTCACTTCGTCTAGTTGTTCGATTCTACGCGTCTCTTGAGATAACTGAGTCTGATCACGGACACGGTCAAGCTCCTCGGCAGATAACTGAGACCTCCTGAACCTCTCCAGAGCAGCACGCTCTTCCATCATTCGCCGAGCCTCTGCAGGAGGAACACGTGCATGAACGTCGTGATAACGGCTCCTTCGTTTGGCTCTTTGACGTTCCTTCTGAGATGGAGTCACATTTTCCCTTCTCTGTCTCGCCTGAGCTGCCTTGCGAGCGCGTAGTGCAGCTTTATTCTCCGCTTCCTGATATCTGCGCTGGTGTTCCAACGGGTCATCCTGTTCTTGTTTACTCTCCTGCGCGTCGCTACGGCGATTGTTGGATATTACCACAGCAGCAGGTAGAACTCGCGCTTCATCCATAGTCTGGTGGTTATCGGTAGCCGGTGGTTCGCCGGTTTTCTGTTCGTCAAGGCTCAATAAATCCAGTTTCCGTCGTGCATCTTTGTCGCGCTGGCGAGCCTTACGTATCCTGGCGAGCCTTCTCTTTTTGGCAGCTGGTTCCTCGTATTCCGGCGGTGTTGCGTTCTTCTCGAGCGTTTGATCCAGCCTTTCTTGTAGTACATCACGCCTCGAGTTCCTGAACAGAACGGGTTAGCAAGATTGCTGTACAACGAACGAACTTTGGTACATCGTACCTTGCACGCTTGGTCCCAAGGTTTTTACGCCTCATGGTAGGGCGACACTACTTGAACTCGCTGTTAATAAAATAAACAGTCCACAGGAGAACGCGTTAGACAGAAGTCTAAGTGCACGGAGAATTCATTCTCAGTCACAGTCAAACGTAGAATTCACAACAACATAAAACGCATCTGCAAACCGGCAACACCCTGGGTTTTCCTTTTCAGTACCGACCACAGTGTGTCCTGCGTATACTCTCACTCCCAACACTTCTGTCCGGTTCCTCGGAGTACAAACTACGCGGAGACAACTCACACCCCAGCACCGTGATGGATTTTTCAGCTTTGTTTTAGACGCTAAATAAATAAACCCTCGTTCTCAGGAAGTTTTGCCCAGAGTCTAAAGCCCCCGTGCCATTGGTCCCCAGTCAAAGGCACAGGTTCCAGCTCCTCCCCGGGATTCCATGTTGAACTTTCCGGGCCGTGGACATCCAGACGTATCCGGTTTCTGTCCACTTGCGTCATGCCGTCACCGCGATCGTAATAACGACTTCGTTACTGGTATGTCGGTCCCGTCGTAGTCCGATACCGTCCAACCCTTAAGAAATGCTGGCAGCATGAGCAAGGCGCCCGATAACGCCAAGATCCCTCTCAGGACTCACACAGTGCCTTGCAGACCTCACTCAAAGATGTATGGTTTGGCATCTTCGTACTGCCCGGCTTGCCAGCTCCCATCGAAATAAACCGCACACATATCCCGCCTACGACATACCCATGAGGGCACGGAGTGGTTTTTGTTGCACCAAAAATGATGCAGCCGGTAAGTCAGGGTTAGAGCGCCAGGGCAGTACTGAGGGTCTTCGTGCGATATCCTTTGCCCATCGCTAAGCACCCATTGCAAAGCGGAAAGCTCGGCTCCCACTGGCTTGAAGTTTCGGATGAATTTGTCCAATACCGAAGTATATAACGAAACGCCGATGTGCTCTCGCTCAGAGTGGGCGGTGGGCCGCAGCCCCTTAGCGCGGCGGCGCCCCTCCACACAGGAAAACCTGTGGAAGGCGATAACTTCACCCTAACTTCGCCCCAGGGGCCTCGAACTATCTGTGACTGGTCTTACACGTAGCATTCACACACACACATATATATGCACACGCACACGCATGCACACTTCATACAGCACACTACACACGCCGCGCACCTACTGCGGGTCCTCGCTCCGCTCCGCGCCACGTTGCGCTTTGTGAAAAGATAATCGCACTGCATACAAATCTCAATATATTAATTTTACGTTTTTCCACCAATGAAAAGTGCGGATTTGCGTGACCATTTGGGCGGCGACACCACAGACACACACACACACTTTCGCCGGCTAAGGATTTGTGATTCTCTCAGCTCCAAGAGAGCTGAGAGCACTGTAGGTTCGCGGCGATAGAAATGACTTAGAAACTCTAAAAGCTTCATTTCTAGTGTTTTTTATTGGTTTGAAACAAACAGTTGCAAACTCGTCACTTGCATTTTGTATTGGACCGTGCAAGATAGGGGACGGCCTCACTCTAAATTTGCAAAAAGCACACTTTAGGCCACTTCGACAGGGCACCTCGTTTAGCTCCCAAAAGCATCCCGCCTTAACCACGAGTACTGCATCAGCAAACCACGGTACTACGCTCGCTTTCCTCGTTGAAGTAAAATATTGCCTAATTAACATGCTTGCGACTAGCGTTGTTGGATGCACGCTGTTGGATGCAGTTGGATGCGTTGGATGCATCCCCTGTCTAAAGCGATCGATAGGTACACAATAGCCTGAATTTGAAAATACGTTTTCAAAAGGCCCCCGCAAGTTGCCGTTGCTTTCCCGTTAAAAGTCCTCCACCTTGGCAAGCGCGAGCTGGAAGCCCTCCACGCCACTGGGCGTTAGGCAGTGGTGTGTTAGATCTTAATTGCTCCGTCAACCTACCTGGTAACTAACAGATGCCTCTCTTGCTCCCTGATAGGCTCAGAGATGGCGGGTGGACGAAAAATTTCCGAGATATGGGACCACTTCGAGATCGTCAAAGCAACCCAGCATTTGAAGTTAAAGGACGCTCACTGCAAATACTGTCGGAACCTCCTCAATAAGGTTCAGCCGTCAAGACAGCTCAAGCGCCATATTCTGGAATGTCCGATGGTGTCTCCAGAAATTAGCGAGGAGTATCGTGCCGAAGACGCGCTAGCCAAGCGCTTGAAAACATGTGCCTCAGCCTGCAACAGTTGAAGAAATGAAACGCCACCAAGCGTCTTCGGTACTTCTAACCGCGGAAGACAAGAAGCGCTTCAGGATGAAAGTGGGGGCGATGATGTTCTACAAAAAGGATGGGCCTTCGGTCCATTGAAGACCCTGAAATTCGTGAAAAACTGACGCGGGACTGCCCCCAGGAGTTCCGAGTGGTGGGAAACAATGGCTCGAATGATAAGTATGTGTTGAGGCTGTAGCCTCCAGATTGGTTTTGAGAGCAAGCTGGTGAGTTCTCCAGGGACTACCGGTCGGTAGCAAGTTGCGTTGACTGAGCATCGCTCGGTATATGTACACGTAGGGCACTAAGAAATATTTTTATTAAGTTATAGGAGATAGTCTTGGTTGGATGCAATGGATAAGATGCGCATCCAATGCATCCAATGCATCTTTCGTGCATCTAATTGTGTGCATTCAACAACGCTACTTGCGACTTCTCGAGCCATCAACCTCCTCGGTGCGAATCAGTTCAGAAACTGCGCGCGGGGGTCGCCTCGCGTATATCTTATTGCAACAAAAACAGCTCAGTAAGTATCGGTAAGGCTCTGTGGGGCCAATCGCTGCGCTGGATTTTCTAAAAGACTAAATATGGGATATATCGGCCTGAATTCGGTACATATTGTAGCATTTAGTGACTGCAGTATTATCGTAGTTTTTGTATGACCGCTGACTTGGCTTCAGTTTTTTTAGAATCTAGCGATAGACCCCCGATTATGACGCGTGATTACCTCCGGTTTTGGAGCATGTTGGCACCTCATTTTGTCCATTTTCGTAGGTGCGGCGACATTTCGGTCAGGTCAACCGCTCTTTGATGGTCGTAACGGTGTATTAAACGTCATATTTCTAACGGACCGCTCCCCTCAACGCAGGGCATGCGCGCGCGTCGGCTCGCTGTGCTGGCGCTGTAGGGCAGGAATCACAACGCCGGCGTTCTAGACGAGCGATAGGTTGCCGAGCATGCCCGCGACCTGTTCGGAACCGGAACTCGGGCAACGGCACATACGTGTGGTCGCGGATGCCGTACAAGACAACGGACACGAGCGTGTCTGCCCAGCCGGTGAGAGCAGCATCGCCGCCTGCATTTACCAATCCGGATGAGGCAGACGGGCAGGCACAGGAGTGCAATAAAGCAGATCCCGTAAGCCCAAACCGGGACCTTGTCCATATCTCGGCCACCAGAGCTCGTAGAGGACGTAGATTCGCCTTTTGAGCTTCTCGCAACGAGTTGAGCTTCGTCAAGAGACGAGGAAGCCCAAATCGGACCTTGTCCATATCTTGGCCACCAGAGCTCGTACGAGGACGTAGATTAGACTTTTAAGCTTCTCGCAACGAGTTGAGCTTCGTCAAGAGACGAGGAAGCCCAAATCAGACCTTGTCCATATCTCGGCCACCAGAGCTCGTACGAGGACGTAAATTAGACTTTTGAGCTTCTCGCAACGAGTTGGGCTTCGTCAAGAGACGAGGAAGCCCAAATCGGACCTCGTCCATATCTCGGCCACCAGAGCTCGTACGAGGACGTAAATTAGACTTTTGAGCTTCTCGCAACGAGGTGAGCTTCGTCAAGAGACGAGGAAGCCCAAATCGGACCTTGTCCATATCTCGGCCACCAGAGCTCGTACGAGGACGTAGATTAGACGTTTAAGCTTCTCGCAACGAGTTGAGCTTCGTCAAGAGACGAGGAAGCCAAATCGGACCTTGTCCATATCTCGACCACCAGAGCTCGTACAAGGACGTAGATTAGACTTTTGAGCTTCTCGCAGCGAGTTGAGCTTCGTCAAGAAACGAGGAAACCAAATAGGACCTCGTCCATATCTCGGCCCCCAGAGCTCGTACAAGGACGTAAATTAGACTTTTGAGCTGCTCGCAACGAGTTGAGCTTCGTCAAGAGACGAGAAAGCCAAATCGGACCATGTCCATATCTCGGCCCCCAGAGCTCGTACGAGGACGTAGATTAGACTTGTGCGCTTCTCGCAACGGGTTGAGAATCGTCAAGAGACGAGGAAGCCCAAATTAGACCATGTCCATATCTCGGCCACCAGAGCTCGTACAAGGACGTAGATTAGACTTTTGAGCTTCTCGCAACGAGTTGAGCTTCGTCAAGAGACGAGGAAGCCAAATCGGACCTCGTCCATATCTCGGCCGCCAGAGCTCGTACGAGGACGTAGATTAGACTTTTGAGCTTCTCGCAACGAGTTGAGCTTCGTCAAGAGACGAGGAAGCCAAATCGGACCATGTCCATATCTCGGCCCCCAGAGCTCGTACGAGGACGTAGATTAGACTTGTGCGCTTCTCGCAACGGGTTGAGCTTCGTCAAGAGACGAGGAAGCCCAAATTAGACCATGTCCATATCTCGGCCACCAGAGCTCGTACGAGGACGTAGATTAGACTTTTGAGCTTCTCGCAACGAGTTGAGCTTCGTCAAGAGACGAGGAAGCCCAAATCGGACCTTGTCCATATCTCGGCCACCAGAGCTCGTACGAGGACGTAGATTAGACTTTTGAGCTTCTCGCAACGAGTTGAGCTTCGTCAAGAGACGAGGAAGCCCAAATCAGACCTTGTCCATATCTCGGCCACCAGAGCTCGTACGAGGACGTAAATTAGACTTTTGAGCTTCTCGCAACGAGTTGAGCTTCGTCAAGAGACGAGGAAGCCCAAATCGGACCTCGTCCATATCTCGGCCACCAGAGCTCGTACGAGGACGTAAATTAGACTTTTGAGCTTCTCGCAACGAGGTGAGCTTCGTCAAGAGACGAGGAAGCCCAAATCGGACCTTGTCCATATCTCGGCCACCAGAGCTCGTACGAGGACGTAGATTAGACGTTTGAGCTTCTCGCAACGAGTTGAGCTTCGTCAAGAGACGAGGAAGCCAAATCGGACCTTGTCCATATCTCGACCACCAGAGCTCGTACAAGGACGTAGATTAGACTTTTGAGCTTCTCGCAGCGAGTTGAGCTTCGTCAAGAAACGAGGAAACCAAATAGGACCTCGTCCATATCTCGGCCCCCAGAGCTCGTACAAGGACGTAAATTAGACTTTTGAGCTGCTCGCAACGAGTTGAGCTTCGTCAAGAGACGAGGAAGCCAAATCGGACCATGTCCATATCTCGGCCCCCAGAGCTCGTACGAGGACGTAGATTAGACTTGTGCGCTTCTCGCAACGGGTTGAGAATCGTCAAGAGACGAGGAAGCCCAAATTAGACCATGTCCATATCTCGGCCACCAGAGCTCGTACAAGGACGTAGATTAGACTTTTGAGCTTCTCGCAACGCGTTGAGCTTCGTCAAGAGACGAGGAAGCCAAATCGGACCTCGTCCATATCTCGGCCGCCAGAGCTCGTACGAGGACGTAGATTAGACTTTTGAGCTTCTCGCAACGAGGTGAGCTTCGTCAAGAGACGAGGAAGCCAAATCGGACCATGTCCATATCTCGGCCCCCAGAGCTCGTACGAGGACGTAGATTAGACTTGTGCGCTTCTCGCAACGAGTTGAGCTTCGTCAAGAGACGAGGAAGCCCAAATTAGACCATGTCCATATCTCGGCCACCAGAGCTCGTACGAGGACGTAGATTAGACTTTTGAGCTTCTCGCAACGAGTTGAGCTTCGTCAAGAGACGAGGAAGCCCAAATCGGACCTTGTCCATATCTCGGCCACCAGAGCTCGTACGAGGACGTAGATTAGACTTTTGAGCTTCTCGCAACGAGTTGAGCTTCGTCAAGAGACGAGGAAGCCCAAATCAGACCTTGTCCATATCTCGGCCACCAGAGCTCGTACGAGGACGTAAATTAGACTTTTGAGCTTCTCGCAACGAGTTGGGCTTCGTCAAGAGACGAGGAAGCCCAAATCGGACCTCGTCCATATCTCGGCCACCAGAGCTCGTACGAGGACGTAAATTAGACTTTTGAGCTTCTCGCAACGAGTTGAGCTTCGTCAAGAGACGAGGAAGCCCAAATCGGACCTTGTCCATATCTCGGCCACCAGAGCTCGTACGAGGACGTAGATTAGACTTTTAAGCTTCTCGCAACGAGTTGAGCTTCGTCAAGAGACGAGGAAGCCAAATCGGACCTTGTCCATATCTCGACCACCAGAGCTCGTACAAGGACGTAGATTAGACTTTTGAGCTTCTCGCAGCGAGTTGAGCTTCGTCAAGAAACGAGGAAACCAAATAGGACCTCGTCCATATCTCGGCCCCCAGAGCTCGTACAAGGACGTAAATTAGACTTTTGAGCTGCTCGCAACGAGTTGAGCTTCGTCAAGAGACGAGAAAGCCAAATCGGACCATGTCCATATCTCGGCCCCCAGAGCTCGTACGAGGACGTAGATTAGACTTGTGCGCTTCTCGCAACGGGTTGAGAATCGTCAAGAGACGAGGAAGCCCAAATTAGACCATGTCCATATCTCGGCCACCAGAGCTCGTACGAGGACGTAGATTAGACTTTTGAGCTTCTCGCAACGAGTTGAGCTTCGTCAAGAGACGAGGAACAGAAATCAGACCTTGTCCATATCTCGGCCACCAGAGCTCGTACAAGGACGTAAATTAGACTTTTGAGCTTCTCGCAACGAGTTGGGCTTCGTCAAGAGACGAGGAAGCCCAAATTAGACCATGTCCATATCTCGGCCACCAGACCTCGTACAAGGACGTAAATTAGACTTGTGAGCTTCTCGCAACGAGTTGGGCTTCGTCAAGAGACGAGGAAGCCAAATCGGACCATGTCCATATCTCGGCCACCAGACCTCGTACAAGGACGTAGATTAGACTTTTGAGCTTCTCGCAGCGAGTTGAGCTTCGTCAAGAAACGAGGAAACCAAATAGGACCTCGTCCATATCTCGGCCCCCAGAGCTCGTACAAGGACGTAAATTAGACTTTTGAGCTGCTCGCAACGAGTTGAGCTTCGTCAAGAGACGAGAAAGCCAAATCGGACCATGTCCATATCTCGGCCCCCAGAGCTCGTACGAGGACGTAGATTAGACTTGTGCGCTTCTCGCAACGGGTTGAGAATCGTCAAGAGACGAGGAAGCCCAAATTAGACCATGTCCATATCTCGGCCACCAGAGCTCGTACGAGGACGTAGATTAGACTTTTGAGCTTCTCGCAACGAGTTGAGCTTCGTCAAGAGACGAGGAACAGAAATCAGACCTTGTCCATATCTCGGCCACCAGAGCTCGTACAAGGACGTAAATTAGACTTTTGAGCTTCTCGCAACGAGTTGGGCTTCGTCAAGAGACGAGGAAGCCCAATTAGACCATGTCCATATCTCGGCCACCAGACCTCGTACAAGGACGTAAATTAGACTTTTGAGCTTCTCGCAACGAGTTGGGCTTCGTCAAGAGACGAGGAAGCCAAATCGGACCTCGTCCATATCTCGGCCCCCAGAGCTCGTACAAGGACGTAAATTAGACTTTTGAGCTTCTCGCAACGAGTTGAGCTTCGTCAAGAGACGAGGAACAGAAATCAGACCTTGTCCATGTCTCGGCCCCCAGAGCTCGTACGAGGACGTAAATTAGACTTTTGAGTTTCTCGCAACGAGTTGGGCTTCGTCAAGAGACGAGGAAGCCCAAATCAGACCATGTCCATATCTCGGCCACCAGACCTCGTACAAGGACGTAGATTAGACTTTTGAGCTTCTCGCAACGAGTTGAGCTTCGTCAAGAGACGAGGAAGCCAAATCGGACCTCGTCCATATCTCGGCCCCCAGAGCTCGTACAAGGACGTAGATTAGACTTTTGAGCTTCTCGCAACGAGTTGAGCTTCGTCAAGAGACGAGGAAGCCCAAATCGGACCTTGTCCATATCTCGGCCCCAGAGCTCGTACGAGGACGTAAACTAGACTTTTGAGCTTCTCGCAACGAGTTGGGCTTCGTCAAGAGACGAGGAAGCCCAAATTAGACCATGTCCATATCTCGGCCACCAGAGCTCGTACAAGGACGTAAATTAGACTTTTGAGCTTCTCGCAACGAGTTGGGCTTCGTCAAGAGACGAGGAAGCCAAATCGGACCTCGTCCATATCTCGGCCCCCAGAGCTCGTACAAGGACGTAAATTAGACTTTTGAGCTTCTCGCAACGAGTTGAGCTTCGTCAAGAGACGAGGAACCGAAATCAGACCTTGTCCATATCTCGGCCCCAGAGCTCGTACGAGGACGTAGATTAGACGTTTGAGCTTCTCGCAACGAGTTGAGCTTCATCAAGAAACGAGGAAGCCAAATCGGACCGCGTCCATATGTCGGCCCCCAGAGCTCGTACAAGGACGTAAATTAGACTTTTGAGCTTCTCGCAACGAGTTGAGCTTCGTCAAGAGACGAGGAAGCCAAATCGGACCTCGTCCATATCTCGGCCCCCAGAGCTCGTACGAGGACGTAGATTAGACTTTTGCGCTTCTCGCAACGAGTTGAGCTTCGTCAAGAGACGAGGAAGCCAAATCGGACCATGTCCATATCTCGGCCCCCAGAGCTCGTACGAGGACGTAGATTAGACTTTTGCGCTTCTCGCAACGAGTTGGGCTTCGTCAAGAGACGAGGAGCCAAATCGGACCTCGTCCATATCTCGGCCCCCAGAGCTCGTACAAGGACGTAAATTAGACTTTTGAGCTTCTCGCAACGAGTTGGGCTTCGTCAAGAGACGAGGAAGCCAAATCGGACCTCGTCCATATCTCGGCCCCCAGAGCTCGTACGAGGACGTAGATTAGACTTTTGAGCTTCTCGCAACGAGTTGAGCTTCGTCAAGAGACGAGGAAGCCCAAATCGGACCATGTCCATATCTCGGCCCCCAGAGCTCGTACAAGGACGTAAATTAGACTTTTGAGCTTCTCGCAACGAGTTGAGCTTCGTCAAGAGACGAGGAAGCCAAATCGGACCTTGTCCATATCTCGGCCCCAGAGCTCGTACGAGGACGTAGATTAGACTTTTGAGCTTCTCGCAACGAGTTGGGCTTCGTCAAGAGACGAGGAAGCCAAATCGGACCTTGTCCATATCTCGGCCCCCAGAGCTCGTACGAGGACGTAGATTAGACTTTTGAGCTTCTCGCAACGAGTTGAGCTTCGTCAAGAGACGAGGAAGCCAAATCGGACCTCGTCCATATCTCGGCCCCCAGAGCTCGTACAAGGACGTAAATTAGACTTTTGAGCTTCTCGCAACGAGTTGAGCTTCGTCAAGAGACGAGGAAGCCAAATCGGACCTTGTCCATATCTCGGCCCCCAGAGCTCGTACGAGGACGTAGATTAGACTTTTGAGCTTCTCGCAACGAGTTGAGCTTCGTCAAGAGACGAGGAAGCCCAAATCGGACCATGTCCATATCTCGGCCACCAGAGCTCGTACAAGGACGTAGATTAGACTTTTGAGCTTCTCGCAACGAGTTGAGCTTCGTCAAGAGACGAGGAAGCCCAAATCGGACCTCGTCCATATCTCGGCCACCAGAGCTCGTACGAGGACGTAGATTAGACTTGTGAGCTTCTCGCAACGGGTTGAGCTTCGTCAAGAGACGAGGAAGCCCAAATCAGACCATGTCCATATCTCGGCCACCAGAGCTCGTACGAGGACGTAGATTAGACTTTTGAGCTTCTCGCAACGAGTTGAGCTTCGTCAAGAGACGAGGAAGCCAAATCGGACCTCGTCCATATCTCGGCCCCCAGAGCTCGTACAAGGACGTAAATTAGACTTTTGAGCTTCTCGAAACGAGTTGGGCTTCGTCAAGAGACGAGGAAGCCAAATCGGACCTCGTCCATATCTCGGCCCCCAGAGCTCGTACGAGGACGTAGATTAGACTTTTGAGCTTCTCGCAGCGAGTTGAGCTTCGTCAAGAAACGAGGAAGCCCAAATCGGACCATGTCCATATCTCGGCCCCCAGAGCTCGTACAAGGACGTAAATTAGACTTTTGAGCTGCTCGCAACGAGTTGAGCTTCGTCAAGAGACGAGAAAGCCAAATCGGACCTCGTCCATATCTCGGCCACCAGAGCTCGTACGAGGACGTAGATTAGACTTGTGCGCTTCTCGCAACGGGTTGAGCTTCGTCAAGAGACGAGGAAGCCCAAATTAGACCATGTCCATATCTCGGCCACCAGAGCTCGTACGAGGACGTAAATTAGACTTTTGAGCTTCTCGCAACGAGTTGGGCTTCGTCAAGAGACGAGGAAGCCAAATCGGACCTCGTCCATATCTCGGCCCCCAGAGCTCGTACAAGGACGTAAATTAGACTTTTGAGCTTCTCGAAACGAGTTGGGCTTCGTCAAGAGACGAGGAAGCCAAATCGGACCTCGTCCATATCTCGGCCCCCAGAGCTCGTACGAGGACGTAGATTAGACTTTTGAGCTTCTCGCAGCGAGTTGAGCTTCGTCAAGAAACGAGGAAGCCCAAATCGGACCATGTCCATATCTCGGCCCCCAGAGCTCGTACAAGGACGTAAATTAGACTTTTGAGCTGCTCGCAACGAGTTGAGCTTCGTCAAGAGACGAGAAAGCCAAATCGGACCTCGTCCATATCTCGGCCACCAGAGCTCGTACGAGGACGTAGATTAGACTTGTGCGCTTCTCGCAACGGGTTGAGCTTCGTCAAGAGACGAGGAAGCCCAAATTAGACCATGTCCATATCTCGGCCACCAGAGCTCGTACGAGGACGTAGATTAGACTTTTGAGCTTCTCGCAACGAGTTGAGCTTCGTCAAGAGACGAGGAAGCCAAATCGGACCTTGTCCATATCTCGGCCCCCAGAGCTCGTACAAGGACGTAAACTAGACTTTTGAGCTGCTCGCAACGAGTTGAGCTTCGTCAAGAGACGAGGAAGCCAAATCGGACCTTGTCCATATCTCGACCACCAGAGCTCGTACGAGGACGTAGATTAGACTTTTGAGCTTCTCGCAACGAGTTGAGTGACACGAGGTGATTTGGAGTTCCCCCTGTCCCACCATGTCGGACATTCTTGGCCTGTGATTGGTTGAGCTAAAGATTTAGTGGGTGTGTATCCTTGAATCAGGAAGGAAATGAAAGTGACGGTTCGTGAGGAGTCGCTTTCCCCTGGAGCATTAACTACCAGAGTACTGTCCAAGATACCAAAGTCAACTGTACCAGGTCGCATGTTCCAAGTCAACTGTACCAGGTCGGGTGTTTCAAGTGAAATGTACCAGGTTGAATATTCCAAGTCAACTGTATCAAGTCACATGTTCCAAATCAACTGTACCAAGGACGTCAACTACCAGGAACATGGTCCCTGGAAAGGGTCGCCAGGAGTCTTTTCATGATTTGCCTGAAGAGGCATCACATCCGAAGATACGCAAGGTCGCCGATCCTCGGTGAACACGAAATGCATTGGAACCCATACTGAAATCAAGTCAAAGTCAGCGAAGTGTTTGTGTACCCACCACAAGATAACATAAGTTTATATTCAATTAGAGTCAGTTTTTCCCTAAAGCGCGCAAGTGGCCTCGACAAGTGTGCCTGACGTCAAGAATACGCAGGACACCCGGGATAATTACAAGCAGTAAGAGGCACGCCGGCTAACGACGAGTCGTCGTTGGGGCTCCGCTCTCTCAAGTCCAAATTTCGTGGGGACCAGGGACGGTGTTCCTGGGGTGAGCCACGTATTTCATTTCCTAGCTGGCTCACATTGTCTAGGCTAGTTATCAGCCTAAGATGGCTGTCTACAGCTGTGTATGTCGGACACGTCGACTGCTTGCGGTAGGCAGACCTAACGACCAAGATGGACGGACATACCACGCTGCTCAGGCATCACTGTACGTGTCTGCCCTACGTGTCAGATGCGTCGCGTCAACCATCCTGTCTGCCCATATCTCGATTTCCGACTTCCGACGCCAGAGTCCGGGGTTCGAAGCCCGACTTTGAATGACCGTCCTGACGTTGATTCCTGGCCAATCGGTCCGTTCTTTAGCGCAAACCGGCGGCGGTGGCACGGCTTCAAACGCCAAATGGACCGACGTGTAGCCATTTCAAGGTGGCGCCTCCTCCGACGGTAGAAGTCAAAATGACAAAGTCTTGAGGCCGACCGAAGCAAAAAGGTAGACAGCACCCGGACTTCCCCGGTGGTCACCCACCCGAGTACTGCCCGAGCTTGAGGTGACGTAATTTTCCGATGGATTCCATGCAGCGCGAGGCTGACTGTACGGTCCCGCCTTATGCCCGTAAAAGCTCCGCAGCGCCACGTTCCGCTGGATCTGCATCCACGCAATGAAATACGCAATGAAATCGCCAGAGGGGTTAGTTTTCTCCACCGACATCAACTATGAACTTTCGGTTCGAGTCCGTGGTAGCCAAAAGGTACTTTCCACTCGGCAACAGGGCCAGGACATAATCGTATATGAAACGTGCTCGTTCCCATCCGGGTTCATGTTGACTCTGCAACAGAGACCAATGCGTGCCACGTTAGATCAACAAACAAAATAATCTCTCCCCTCCCACAAAAGCCGTACCTTTCCTTCTCGAACGTGGAGCAGTCGATATAGTGCCCACAGCAATCATCCCGGACAGCATTCACCAGCAATTCGTGGGGCTCTACACCCAATTCAGCAGCATCTTCCTCTAGAGCTGGCGCTGGCGCGAACACGATCGCCTCGACTGCGCCGTTAAAGTAGAACGACTTGATCTTGTAGCACTGCTCCATTCCTTGGGCTGAGCTACTTGTCACTAGGGAAGGTCGCAAACAGCAGACCGGACGCACTCCACGCCACGTTGAACGCGCCGTGGCGCGAAAGGTCGTGGAACTCGAGCACCTTCTGGACGCGCCACTCGAGTCCGTCCTGCAGCAGCCTGTACAGTCCGCGTTTGGCGTCCATCCCTGCCGCCACAAAGTAGTCTGAAAACTCTGGTCTATGGTTGAAGGCCACGGCCAGCACTGGGGCGCTGGTCTGTAAACTGTAGAGCTTGCGGCGGGGCCTCCAGTCGTGGACACACACGCACTTGTCCGCACCACCGGTGATGACGATCTCGGGCCATGCAGCGTGCGCGCTGACGCTCAGCAGGTTCCCGAAGGCGTGCACATCGTTGAAAGCCGCCACTTGATGACTTGTAGAGCCACTCCGGGCAGCAGCAGCTCGTCCGGCACCTGCAGCGCCCGCAGCGGGTCGTCCCGAGGCGCAGGCGGCGTCTGCGCCTGCCTCTCGAACAGCAGCCGGTTGGCTTCGGCCAGTGTTTCGTTCTTGTCGACCAGCGACTGGATCTGCTGACTTGAAGACGCGTCTAGACGGTCGTAGCGCTCCTGAACTCAGGCTGAAGAGCACGCAGGGCGACGCGCGGACCTTTTCTATTGAGGAGTATTAATACTGGGATTAAAACAGCTGCTTCAGAAATGAGTGACAAGATGGCTACACGCTGTAGACGAAAAAAGCGATGGTCAGTAACTTTATCAGCTGTTGCTGGGCTCTTACGAATACGTTTTTTGTTTGGTCTTGGATCTGGTAGTGGATTTGCGTTTCGCACTTTTTGGGCGTCTTGGAGCCCTTGCTGCCTTTCTTGCGGACTTCTTCTTCGTGCTCGATTTCTTCTTGGGTTTGCCGGTTTTCGACCTGCGCGTCAGTTGATTCCGTAGCGACATCAACATGCTTTTCTAACAGTTCGATGCAAAGATGTGAGCGAGGACGCTCCTGAGTAGATCTCGATTGGTCGGCGCCGCCATGTGGCGCAGCTAACACAACTACCTGCGACAGCAACATGACCATTAGCTGAATGGCTTACAGTATTCATTCCTTGCTGAATCAATGCATATGCCAGATGTACTATTAGCGCTAGATCGATCTCTGCTCTGCCGCCCGCGCTGGTGCTGTAAAGTGTTACAATAGGAGCTCGCAGTATTGAAATACCTCTTGTTTGCCCAGAAATGAATTCGTTCATCAATAGATCAGGTTTCCTCTGCCCTTGTCACGCGTTGATGAGACGGTTACAATTGCTGCGACGTCCATATATTTTAGCATCCATCCATCCAGTGCTGCAATAACTGAGCAACTCCCAGCCCCATGGTCATGGACACCGCCGATTTCAAGATTTGTAGATATGTCGGTGTCTAGTCAACTAAGAATGTGGCTGTCGCTTCGGCCCGACTTCGGGCATTAGAGACTGCGGGGCTTCACGAACCTGTCGACGGAAAGGGGGGCTCTTGTCCATACCCAATCCTGTCGATTTCTTACCTGAACTACAGAGATTAGCGCTACAATACACTATCAAAATAACGTGTGTCACTGCGACGGCAAAGTCGTCGCCACGCTTTAGCTTCGTGGTCGAATGTGGCATCTCTGCTGGTGATTTCCTTCCTGGTGATGCATGACTTCGGACCTCCGTCGACAACTTCAACGCACTCTCAGCAAACAATCTAGCAACCAATAACGACAATCACATTTACGCGATTCAATGCCAGCAGCTATCCATCGCGTCGACTCCAGCAGCAAATCGCTCAACAAACTGTAGCCATCTGATGGCTCTCCTCGAAAAGCCGACGGATTTTTGTGGCGCCACCGAGAGATGCTAGCGTGTGTAGGCAGGTTGTGGATGTTGCGCTGAAGCTGTTCATCGCAAAACGGCAGTCACAGCGTGTCAGAGTGCAGTTCAGTGTAGTGTTATTGCAAGAGTCCCACACATTCCAACAAAATGATAATGAAAAGACGCGTAGAGGCGGCTGATGTCATACACTTGCCATGCGTACCAAGTTTATCGAATAGTATAAGTACACTACTATCGTCGCTCGACGTGGATGATTACATAAGCTGTGGTCATGTTAAAGCATTTCGTCGCGTACTGATTCGATCGATACCAGGGTGTCGACTGCATGCAGTTCGCGTCGCCGTACGATCAATAGTCAGCAGCAAAGAGTGTCGTAAGGCAAAATACTTCGACGAGCAGCGTGCTGCTCAACAAGTCCATCTAATCGCGCAAATGTTGCCAATATAGCTTTCACGACGGACTTGTACCGAAAAACGACCGTGTGGACGCGGGGCAATTGTGCCTTCCCCGGTAACTACTCCGACGCTCCTAATCGAGGTGCGTTTCCTATAATAGTGGGTGAAATGAGATGACATAATTACCAGAGATAATGATGTCATCTCATTTCTGGGCGGGGGCAGGGGGCTATCCTACGGCACCGTGTCGACTGCATTGCAAAACTGATGCACCAGATACAGCTGAACAACTGCTGATTGCAAGTTGCTCTCAACCTATGGATAGAACAACAATGTTGAGTAAGCAATCTCTCTGCCGGCCTATTGTTGTTTCACCGACACCGCTCGCCGATCATGCCTCTGTCCGAAGGCGGTGCTCGGTGGCTACGGTAGCAGCTGTCCTACACAAGTAAACACGAATGACAGCCACTGCCGACTGTCCTAGTGCTGCGTCTGCGAATCGGTCCCTTGCTAGGCTCTCGCCAAACTGTCGAGCAATGCGCCGGGGGCTCATCTACCGGGGGCTCTCCTACCCTCTCTTTGACTGTTCACTTGCTCGACTCGCGGGCTGCTGATACCGCTGGCTTGCACGGGGCTGCTGATGCCCGTCTCCTGCACGCCCAGCAATATCTCGATACAATGGGAATGGGGCTGGTCGTTCACTCTCTTCTGGCTGTGCACTTGTATATATTAGCTTAGCGGCAACATCGAGCCGGCGTTCGCTATCTGTTGCTGGGTGCTCTGTGCTGTACTTAGCGATTCGGGAGTGTCGGGCCTACTGCCTACCGCTATCTTCTGCTTCTAACGCGGGTGACTGCTCCCGCGCTCTCTCAGCCGCTCATTCCGTCGCTGTCTTCTCCACTGCGTCCTTTCGCGGCCCGTGATCTTCTGCTGGAAGGTCGCTGACCCGCGGCGACCAATACGGGTCGGCCCGCTCGATACAAGCCTGCTACTTTCCTTTGCCTTCGCTGCTGTCTTCTGCTATCCTTGTTCGTCATCGTCGCCACACTCACTGGGGGACAAGCAAACCAGATTTCTGTTTGCTTACTCTCTCTACCTCGCCCGTGTCGTCCCCGACTCGGTTTCTGGTTTTGTACTTGGCTGACGCGGCAACTGCTCTTCCGCGCTGTATGTCTCCATGGCTCGCTGCTCGCTGCTCGGGGCTGCGGATTTTTCTTCGTACTCGTCATCGTCGTCGTGTTGATCTTAGCTGTAGTCATTTGTACGTGTTCGTATACGTCCTTCAGCACACGGTTGCCCGTAGTCGCGCTGATTCATCAATATACTCTTGCTCTGTGGCCCGCCAGGTCGATCACCCACGATCCCAACCTCAAACTCCAATACGTAGCGCCCAACACGCGTCCTGTATCTTCGCCTTCTAAGCTCCACCACGGCTTCGGTCGGCTGGATCCGCTCGAGGCGGGGTCGAGTGTCCACGGGGCTGTCGACACCTCTTCGACCGCGTCCGGAGAAGACATAGATCCACTCTTCATCCTCTTCGTTTCCGGGGCCTGACTGTTGTCTTGCAGCTCGGCCAGCCGCGTCTTCACCGGCAGCCTCTACGATCTGTGCGGGACCCCGCCAGCGATGTCCAAACTTAGTAATCCCCGGGCCCTTCGCGGGCCTGAACAACCACACCAACTGCTTCAACTTAAACGCAATCCGCTGGCGTACGCTGCGCGGGTTATAACCCCCATGGTTATAGCCACCGCAGCGTACACCAGCGGATTGCGTCTAATGGCCTGGCGTGCTTGTTCCTTCTGCAGCGCGACATCCGCTAGTTCTCGCGCCTTCTTCAAGTCCTCAGCAGCACTTTGTGGTATTCAGCGAGGAGTACGTTAATCGGCTTCGCCTCAGCAGCTCCGTGGGCGTCCTTAACTTTCTCCCCATCATCAGCTCATTCGGTTGGAAGCCATGAGTCGCATTCCTCGACGAGTTATATGCGTAGAGTGCACACGGCAAGAAGTCGTCCCAATCGTCTTGTCCTTCGCTGACGTAAAGACCCACAATATCCTTCCAAGTCTGTAAAATCGCTCGACCAAGCCCAGCAAATTAGGGCGGTACGGCACTGAAGTCGACTGCTTTACCTGCATGAGCGATAACAACTCCGCAGTCGCGCGGCTGCCAAACTCTATTGCCCAATCCATCATTATCTCTCGCATGGACCCGTAGACAAGCACCACTTTGTTCATCAAAAATCTCGCTATAGACTTCGAGGTGTGCTCAGTGACTGCTGCGGCTACTGCGTAGCGGGTGGTTTTCCACCGCGGCAATGACATAGCGGTTTCCCCACGTAGTCACAGGTAGCGGCCCCACTACATCGATCGCCCACCGGTTGCATACATCCCCTGTCCACACGCTGCGCAGCGGCGGCACTACCACCTTGGGTCTCGCCTTCTGCGAGCCGCAATCTGGCACGCTGCTACCCAACTGTGAATCGCGTCGCGCCATGTGCGCCACCAATAAATTCGCTGCAAACGCTCGTATGTCGTTGGTCCACGCAGGTGACCAGCCAATGCCCAATACATGGCAGGCAGGATTATCCGGGTTTCGCCTCCACTAACGCTGATGACCACCAGCCCGTCCTTGGTTGCTGACACTTTCTGCCCTCGGTACGCCTTCTGCTTCTTCAAGGTCTGCACCATCACGTATACGCTCTGCTCGCGCTTGATGACATTGTCCGTGAACTGGACCACTCCCATCTCCGCTGCTTCCACTCGGCGCACTACGGCTGCCTGGATCACGTTCGCTGCGGCTCGGTCGATCTCGTCATCGACCACAGATCTGGTCACCTGCAGGGTCGTCGTTGGCTGCGCGCTCTTCCCGGCGACTGCTTCAGCTAGCTCGTCATGCCCGCATGGCTCCGGCGCACACTGCTCTACCACAGCCATCGCCAACTCGAGCTTCGAGGGCAACGCGTCGTCTTCATTGTGGTGGTGGCGCTCTTCGCTGCCGCCGACCACCGGCTCTTTTCTCTCTGGTGGCACAATGCTCTGGCCTCCACCGTCCGCCGCCTGCACACTTCTCACGCTGCCAGCGTGGATTCTGTCTTCTTGCTGATTGCTGCGATCGTCATCCTCTGCTTCGGGTCCCGCTGGCCTGGTAGCTGGGTCGTCGGCTGCCTCGTCGTACTCGGCGGCTTCGGTGCTGCATGATGGTGCTGGGTCCCGTGACAGAGCATCTGCCACGTGGTTTTCCTTACCGGGCCGGTACTGGATCTCGAAATTGTACTCCTGTAGTGTTAGCACCCATCTGTGTAGTCGTCCCGCCGGTTCCTTCGTGATCACCAGCCACTTGAGTGCAACGTGGTCCGTCACTATAGTAAACTTTCGTCCGTAGAGGTGCAGTCGGAAGCGCCGCACGGCCCACACAACCGCCAGACACTCGAGCTCGGAGATAGTGTACTTGACCACTGTCTCGCTATTCACTTTTGACGCGAACGCAACGGGTTAATCGCCGTGCCCTTGGTCTTGAGGAGCACTGCACCAAGCCCGGCCTTCGACGCGTCAGTCGTCAACTTGAACGGCTGCTTGTAGTTAGGGAAGATGAGTACAGGCTTAGTACTCAACCTCGCCTTAGCCCATGTAAACGCCTCCTCCTGGGCCTCGCCCCAGGTCCACTCGCTGCTCTTTCGTAAGAGCCTTGTCAACGGCGACATCGTCGACCCGAAATTAGGCACAAAGCGTCTGTAGTAGCCAGCGAGAGCTACGCATCTCCGCACCTGCGCATCCTCAGTCGGCCGCGGGAAGTCCACAATCGCCTTTATTAATCTGTTGGTAGGCTGTGCCCGCTGGCGTCAAATCGTGTCCGAGATATTCCATCTTAGTCGTAGCAAATGAGCACTTCGTCGCCTTCAGGCTCAGCCCTGCTTCTGATAGTCTCTCCAGCACTACCGCCAACTCCACGACATGATGTGCAACCGTGCCCTCGGTGAAGATGATGAGATCATCGAGGTACACTAGCAGCAAATCCACGTAAGCCCCCGCAACACGCAGTCCATCAGTCGCTGGAACGTGCTCGGCGCGTTACAGAGCCCAAAGGGCATTCGCTTAAACTGAAACAGGCCTCTCCTTGTGGTGAACGCCGTCTTCGGGCGATCCTCCTCCGCTACTCCAAGCTGCCAGTACCCAGAGTGTAAATACAGGCTGCTGATACGCTGCGAGCCCCATAGAGCCTCTAACGTCTCATCGACGCGCGGCAGTGGGTACACGTCCTTCACCGTGACTGCATTCAGCGAGCGGTAGTCAAGCAGAAGCGCACGATTCCATCCTTCTTGCGCACGATGACCACTGGAAATCCCCACCCTCCTTCACCCTGCTCGATCACCCGTTCTTCATCATGCCGTCGACTTCCCCATCGATAATCTTGTACTCAGACACTGCGTGCCGACGTCGTCGCTGCATGACCGGGGCGGCGTCTCCGGTGTTGATGTGGGGCACCACGTCTGTCTTAGTTGACGGCGGGCACCCTGGCTTCTTCTCGACTATACCGGCGTACTGCCGGAGCAGCGCCAACACCAAATCGTGGTCGGCCTTCTCCATCTCGCCGATATTAAGCTTTTCCTCGTCCTTGATCGGTCTGTCGTCTTCTTTCTTCAGGGACTCGACCCACTACCTCACTCTCTCGCGCTCTAACTGGCCGTTCATTTCCAGGAGTTGCCTCGTCTCGTCGGTGGGGACCCAGGTACCGAGGGCTTCGTGGGCAGGCAACTTCTAGCGTCTACCCTCCACGTTAAGCTCCGCGATCCTCACCATGCCGTTCCGCACTGTATCGACTATGGGCGCCATCATCAAATGCCGTTTGCTCCTGGGCTTTGGCAGGAAAATCCCCGTCGTGCCGTCCTCTGCGTCCACCGTCATGTGAATCACGCTGTGAGTATTGATTGCCAGCTTCACCGTCCTAGCCAGCCGCACGACTGCTCTCTTGTCCTGCCCTGCCTGGTCACGCCATGGCACGTGAAAGGTAAGATGACCTTGTGCCCTTCTTCGTCTCGATACTTGAGCTCACGCTTGCCGAAGTCCATCTTGATTTGTCGCTCAACCATCCAGTCCTCGCCGACGAGGAATTCGTCGGCTTGCCCGTCGATCACCAGCGCGACGATTGTGATCCGCTGCTGATATTGCGTCGTTCCGAGGAGTCGCCACACTCCCAGGACTTGGCTGGTACCGCCTCCGAAGCCTTCAACAATATCCACGAGCGCCTGTCGCGAAATGCACTGGCCAAATTTCCGCAAGTCTTTGTCGGCCACACTGAACTGTGCGCAACTATCCAGGCGCACTTCTTCCGTGTGCGTCTTCGTGAATCCCAGCAACACTGTGGGCAGACAGCTCAGGTCACCACTCCCTGCCGCGCGCAGCTGCGCCACCTTCAGCATCTTGTCGTCCTCTTCCTTTCGTAACTCCGCATCGCCGTAGCAACCTCGTCGTTCGCAGCGGTGATTCTACCTTGGCTTGCGCTTCTTTGCCTTGGCCCTCGCTGCTCTCCCGGCAGCCTCTGCTACCTTGATCTTGTCCAGCATCAGCTGCTTCTGCTGCAGGCGGAGCACCCGCCGCACAGCTCGGTACTGCTTTGCCTTCTTCAGGGCCTGCCGTCTGGCCAGACGCATCTCCGCGAGCGTACCCTCATCCTCGATTACGACCGGAACCTCTTCCTCGAACCGCTGCTCTCCTCTGCCAGTCGGCGTCAGTTATCGTCGGCTGCTGCTCGTCCTTCGGGATCCGCTTTGCTGCTGCCATCGTGGCAGGCTCTGGTGGCATCACCGTGCTCTTGTCCTCCTTCATCTTCCGCACGATCGCCGCCGCGAGCTGCGCCTCCTGCCGCTGACGTCGGCGCTGTCTGACGTCTGCTAGTTAGCAAAGCTCTCCAATGACACGACGGACTGCTACCCGCAGCACATTCGCGCGTTCTTCTCTCTGCTCGCGCACTTCAGCCGCCAGCAGTCCTCGCACGGCCGTTAATCCGTTCTCGGCCCGTCGCTGCCTCCGATTGTCTTCTGTTGACTTACCACGGCTAATCCGTCTCGCCTGGCGCATCGGTCCTGGTGGCAACACTGCAGCTGCATCGGTTGCTGCTGCCTCCTGGGATCCTGCTGCTCGACTTGTTCCTCGGCGGCTACATCATCTTTTCTGCCGGAGGCGCCTGCTGTGCGCACGCCATCGACCACTTTCTCGCTGTCGCGCGTCATCGCACTCCGACGCCTCTTGCCCAGAGTTGGGGTTTCCACTCCCGCGCTGGCCTTCTTCACTCTTCCCCTGGGTTTGACCACCCATGCTGCCTCTCCCCATCGGAGCCACCTTCGGGTGCCACATCCGCGTCGTCACTCTGGCCACCACCACTGACCGCGATTCTGCGCGCTATCTTCTTCCGCGTCTCTCGTCTTCTGTTTGTCTTTGTCTTTTCTTGATCACCTCATCTAGCTTACTGGCTCGGCACTGTCTGCACTCCACCTTCGGCTGGGACACTTCCTCCGCCCTTCCACTTGCCCACCATCCAGGTTTACCCTCCGTGCGCACACCTTCGGTCTCCTCGCATCTGGCTGCGCCGTCTCCATCGGAGTATCCCTGGGTAATCGACAGAGCCCCGCCGCTACTGTCGCTGGGCGTTTCCCTGATCCGCTGCAGCTGCTTGGTTGGTGGTGGCTGGCTCAGCACTCGTCCCTGGTTGCTGTTGCTGCTGTCCGGACGCACTTCCGAGTCGAGCGGGGCACTCGAGCCACCAATGGCCTTGGGCACCACAGTAGTTGAAGCACGTCTCAGCCTTCCGCTGCTGGATCGGCCTCGTGTCTGTGGGTCCATAGTGACTGGCGATTCCACGACCGCTGTACTGCCCTCGTCCGTAGGTGCGACCGCTTCTATTTCGACCGCTGCATCCCCCACCGGAACCTTGGCCGCGCTGGTCACCCTGCTGCTCATCCCTGTGCGGAGGCGTCGGCTGCCTCGAGGGTCTGTGCCTCCTTGGCCTTGCTGCTCGGCTACTCTGTGGTCTTCTCCTTGACCACTCCCGCGACCATCAGCAGGGCCTGCAAAGCGGCCAGTGAGAGAGGATCCTTCTTCGCCGTCTTGGCCAGGCCACTGACGGCCTTGCCGGACATGTCGATGGTGAGCGGTGAATCGTCGTCGCCGCCGAAGCCCAGCCCGAGTTTCCGCCAATCGATCTGGTCTGCCGCCTTCTGACGTCGCCTTCTTCCGTTTAGGTGCGAGTGAGTTGTCCAATCCCGCCAGTTCTGGATCCTCGCGGTAGCGCCGCTTGGCGAGTCGCCAGTTGGTCACTCGACGGTCTTCACCGAATTCCCGTGCTTGTCCACCGCGAACTGCACTGCCTTCTCCAAGCTGCTGGGCTCCTGCGTGTGTACATGGGTTGCCGTCGCCTCGTTGTTAATTCCGCTGATGAAGGATGCTATATACGTCTCAGCTGACACTCGTTTCCCAAATCCAATTTCTGTCAGCTTGTAGGCGAAGTCGCTGAGGCATTCCCCTGCTGCTGCACGCGTTTGGCGAGGCGCTGCTGGATCTGCCATCGTTGTCCCGGCGGCCGTACTTCTTTCGCATCTTCCGAACAAGGTAGTCGAATGTGCGATCCTCATCCTTCATTGTTTCAGTAAGTCCAATCAGCGACTTAATCGCTGCTTGCTTCAGGTGAGCCGTTGCGCCATAGTAGAGCTCCTCCGTCGTTCACGTGTCACCACCTAGTCTGGCCTGGCGTTCAACCTCTTGCGGTACAGTTGCTAACCATGCTTCCACTGACTCGCTTGCCGTCCCCATAAAATCGTTGATATGAAGCTGTGTGCATTAGTTCACCGTGGTGCGGCTGGCGTCGGCGCGGAGATGACGACTGGTGACGCTGGTTGGGCTGAAGCGCCGGATGGTCATCAGGAACCTTCGCATCATCGCCCGCTGTTGGCCCGGCGTCAGCGCCTCCCACCAGTCCATCGACTGGAGGTCGTCGCTCAGCTGTGCCGGTCTTCCTGCTGTGTCTTACTGCTGCCGATCTGAGGCTGCGGTCCTCGGCTGCTGAGAGGGGTGTTGTTGCCTCCTCTGTCGTCGTCCTGGTTGCTGCTTCTGTCATCGTCACTTGGGGGTCGACGGCCGCGGTTGTTGTTGCTGTCATGATCACCGCCGCTGCCGTGGCCACCCGTGCCGTTGTTATTGCTAGCATCGTCGTCATCTGGGTCGTCATCTGGGTCGCCGCCTGCGCCCGCGGCGATTCTGATGCTGCTGCTCACTTCTACTTCGTCATCGTGGGCGCTGTTACCGGGCTCCAGCTCCAGCCTCACTGTCTGTGTCTTGTCCTGCGCGAGCGGTGTCTGGACCGTCGCTCGGCGCGCGCGGATCTGGGCGTCTGCGGTGAGGTCTCAGTCTGCAGCGGCGCCGACGTCCGCATTCGCGTCGTCCTCCTCGATCTCGTCATAGCTGCCAAGTTGCTAACCCAATTCAGCTTCTGCACTTTAGTTGTCGGTCGTTTTTCTCAGTCTTCTCGCCTCTCTCTCACTCCGTCCTTACTCCTCTCTCTGCCGGGGCTCGTGCCGCGTAGCCTTGTGAAGGTTCTCGTCTGCACGCTTGTGGAGCCAACCATTTCGGAATGCCCCTGTATGACCACTAAGTAAGCAATCTCTCTGCCGGCCTATTGTTGTTTCACCGACACCGCTCGCCGGTCATGCCTCTGTCCGAAGGCGGTGCTCGGTGGCTACGGTAGCAGCTGTCCTACACAAGTAAACACGAATGACAGCCACTGCCGACTTGTTCTAGTGCTGCGTCTGCGAATCGGTCCCTTGCTGGGCTCTCACCAAGCTGTCGAGCAATGCGCCGGGGGATAATTTACCGGGGGCTCTCCTACACTCTTCTTGACTGTTCACTTGCTCAACTCGCGGGCTGCTGATAAACCCACAATATGTGGGTCGCGTTTGAACAAGACAAGACGAAGCGCGCCTACGCGAGCGTGATTCGGGTACGGAAGGAGCTGTACACGACTATGTTCCGAGTCGGCGATGACTGGAGAATTATTTGAAACACTGGAGGATCTTCGCCAACAACTGGCGAACATGAACGCGTCCATTTCGGATGGAGAAATGGCGAACATCATTCTTCAAGGAGTGGAGCATACTCATCGCAATGTGGTTCGGCTGTTCAACTCACCAAGCATGGTGGGAGCTGGGAACTTGGAGCCTGATCTTGACGTTGTGGGCAATACTCTCCGCGGCGAAGCAGAAAGAGACAAATCGATGAGTGAGGACGGCAAGTCGGAGGGTGAGCAACCCGTGAAGGCGATGCAGATGAAGGCGCACGAACCGTACGACCCCGACCAGCACAACAAGAAGCCTTTTCACGGTGGAGGTATGATAGGCAAGGAGACCAGGACGTGCTTCTACTGTAAAAAGAGGGGACACCTTCCCGCGCAGTGCTACGCCTATAAGGCGCATCAGAGGAAGATTGCTGGTGGTGATGATGGGAACACGCCGTCGAGGCACAATCTGAGGCAAAATGGCGATGGCAATGGCCCGACTCCAACACACTCTGGACTGATGCGTTGGACAGGATCCTTGGGGGTTGAGAACAATCCACCGGTGCCAATGCTCATGGTACTCGAGTCTCACAAGGTGGTGAGACTTGCATGATATGGATGCTGGATAACGGCTCGGGCGTGCACGTGTGCACCAATCGTCAAGCATACACCTGCATGGAAGAGCACTGCATGCAGTTCGTGGACTGGGAGGGCCATATTGGCTGCGGCCAACACCGTGGCATGGTGCATTTGCGTACTGCAAACGCGTTCGGCGGGATGGTTGTGATTGATCTGCCTGAAACGCGATTTGCACCGAACGGTTCGACCAACATCCTCAGTCAAGAGCTGCTGGAGAAGCAGGGCTGGCAACCATCGTATCCACCTACTGAAGACGCAGAGGATCGCAAACACTGGTTCACAGTGCCGCTGGCTTGCACGGGGCTGCTGATGCCCGTCTCCTGCACGCCCAGCAAGATCTCGATACAATGGGAATGGGGGCTGCTCGTTCACTCTCTTCTGGCTGTGCATTTGTATATGTTAGCTTAGCGGCAACACCGAGCCGGCGTTCGTTACCTGTTTCTGGGTGCTCTGTGCTGCACTTAGCAATTCGGGAAGTGTCGGGCCTGCTGCCTACTGCTATATTCTGCTTCTAGCGCGGGCGACTGTTCCCGCGCTCCCTCAGCCACTGATTCAGTCGCTGTCTGCTCCACTGCGTCCTTTCGCGGCCAGCGATATTCTACTGGAAGGTCGCTAACCCGCGGCGACCAATACGGGTCGGCCCGCTCGATACAAGCCTGCTGCTGTCCTTTGTCCTCGCTGCTGTCTTCTGCTATCTTTGTTCGTCGTCGTCGCCACACTCACTGGGGGACAAGCAAACCAGATTTCCGTTTGCTTACTGTTACTTACTGCTGAACAACGCCCTGCAGCCACTACGTGTGGCTACATGTGGTAGCAGGAATGAACCTGCCGCTTGTTCAGTAGCTGCGAATTGCGAGAGCGTTGAAGATAGGGCATGTCATTCTCGTTTCCGCCTCACACAAGTCAAGCAGAGGAAGCCTGGACCACGTCATTTGCCCGCTGATCGATCATTCGACGAGAGACTGTGCGATGTCTTTTCCTTTCGTGGTGCGACCCCTGTGATGGATGGGGAACTGATGTTGTCTCGTGAGACTCACATTGTTTGCTGGTAGTATGGCAGGTAAACGAGTATCTGTCGTCGATCCAGATCGATGATGATGATCCGGGTGTGCTAGTCGATTGGAACCCCGTGAACAAATTGTGCGCGTTTGTGGATGTGCTGAGCGTTCAAGACCCGGCTCAGTCGCCCGCGTGGCTGCACCATAAATCGACATCTATGGCTCGCCCCCTGCTTCGAAGCTGCGCTCGCAATTCTCTGCGCTGGTCCTAAATATAGTTGACCAACAGTATGTAACGAGGTGGCTTACGTAGCCAAGAGTGACGCTGACGACGACGCAGAGCTGGTTGAAGACGCGCAGACAGACGAGCAGGATCGAGTCGACACCAATGAGCGGCCAGCTAACGAAGATGCGTGGGACGAACTGAACAGAGACCGCCGAAAGAATAACGTTAACGGGGACGGACGCGAAAAGACGAAGACAGCGACGTTGAAAAAGCCGAAGATCGGCCCGGATTGCGCCGCACCATGCGGTCCTGACGGCCCAGATGGCATGACGACAGAAGGAAGACAGACAGTAACGAATCTGCGCGGAACGACGCAGGCCGAAGCGAACTGGCACAGTAGTGCACGACGAACGACACGAGAACTCCGGTGGGCGTAGAGCTAGCCGTGGAGACCCAAACGAACTTAACGAAACGAACTGATAGCCGACGGACATACTCGGTCAACGGACTGGGGCTGGACGCTGATGACCGAAGGACGCATCTGGTCGACCGACTGGGGCGGACGCTGATAGCCAACAGACGGACTTGATCGACGGATCGATGACAGACGCTGGCGACCGACGGACGGACTTGGTCGACGGATCGAGGACGGACGCTGACGAACGAACAAGCTTACGATGACGGCGATTGGTGCGGTGGACGCATACGGTGGTTTGGCGCGAAGCATAAGGTGGAGGACAGCTGTGTCTGTCCAAGTTTGCCGAGGGCTGTGTTGTAGCAGAGTGGGTGCCGTTGGGCGTAAAACCCGAGTGGCTAGGTGAGCGTCGGCGGAGGGTTCATTTGTGATTGACTGCTTCCATTGTGAGCCAGGTAGCTGTAGGTCAGACGAACGATACGAACCGAACGATACGAACGAATTGATAAGAAAATAAAATAGGTTGCGCTGTCAGCTGGGCACGCACCGGCGCGGAGAGAGCGAATTGACTCTCCGGCGGCCAGACGGACTTTTGGAACGCGATCAGCACTGAACGATCGACAGCCCGGCGTGTAAAGCAAGACTTAGAGCACGGTACAAGTAGTTAGATTATCGAGTACCAGCAGTTCATTAGACTGTTGTTCAGGGTCGTAGTAGATGCACAGAGATCTTGTCGACGGGCGGCTAGATCCCGTCAGGAGCTGTTGTACCTCATACTCCTATCCTTGTCTCCTCGGCATCGTAAGGTCCTATCGCCTCATGAAGTCCAAAAAGCACGCCATCAACTTCTCCGCCATCTCGCGCAAAGATGCCAAGAGGATTCGTCAGGAGCGCGCCTTAGAGCGTTCTAAGGCTGGCCGCTCCCCATCAGGTCGGAGACGTAGCCGCTCGCCGTCCGTGACCCGATCGCCTTTTCTGACACATAGAATGCCGCTAACTAAGGCCACGACTATGGCTAGTCATAGCAGCGGTGTGGAGCTCACAGAAGCCGGACGTGCATTCGCACGACTGCATCTGGACTAGGCAAGACATTCACTTCAAAGTCAATTCGTGACGTCCTCGGCCAAGTTTAGTCCGATGTAGCGGCTTAGAGTGCATGTTAGATGAACTCTTCACCATCGTTCAAAGATTGCCATTTTTCAAGCTATCTGAACTTGGTCTTGTCCATATAAGTGCACTCAAGCCGTTTAGGACGAACAGCAGCTACGTCTATGGTGTCCAGACCACGTCAACCGGGTAGACACAATCTCAGGCGCTACAAACGGGCGAAAAGCACTTCGATTCGAAGCTTTACGGTCGTAAAGTTTTGTCGAAGAGGACAGGCGAGAACTACTGTAGTAGTCCAAGCTCAGAAAACGCCTTGATTCCTCCGACGTATGTCATTCAGCGGATCGAGGAGAAAGAGGAGCATGAAGCGAACCGCAAGCCCTACCAGAAACACCCCACGCGTGGGCCCCTAAATGTAAAAAAATAGTGTAATGTTTTAATACTTGTAATCTCCTATACTATGTGGCGCGAACCTGCCTGCTGCCAGCGAGGCTTCGCAGACCACTTTCCTACTAGAGTCTGCAGCAGCAGCGGCCCGACAACAGCATAGCGTAGAGGTGGTGTCTGGAGTACGGCGTGCTCAAGTGGGCGGAGGCCGAGGCGCTCTGCAAGCAGCTGGGGTTGGCAGTTGTACGATCGCCTGCGGATCCGCGGCGGATCCTTCCGTCCACTTCTTATAGCCAAGCTTGCGCTTGACAGGTGACAAAAATACGAACACTTGATCTCCAGGAATCTGCAACGTGTTGGTCCTTGAGCACCTTCCGTGTCATTAAACTGCCCATCCTAAAGTAATTAAAACGGAGAAAGCTAAGCTAGTCGTCTCACAACAAGGTAGCAATGTAGAGCACATCGGATCCACCTACTGTGAGCGAAGACTGGCGCAGTTTTCAGCGCTGGCTCGGCATCCGGCCGCACTTTCTCCTCCTGCTTGTGCGGTAGGCCGCCAGTTGAATAGTGAGAAAATGCGGGCGACGACTGCGGAACGTACTAAGAAAACGGTACATTAAAGCACCGGACGGGGTGCCTTTTACGGGACTGGGTGCAGTTATTTTACGGGACTGGGGCGGCCACGGGAATACTAATAATATTAGTAAAATAGTATTTTCATATTATGAAAATACATTTACTGAATGGTGAAAGTCCTACACCGATCACAGTATTTAGTGTTACTAACAGTAATTCTCAACACACCGTCTACAGGGATCCACATCATTTAGTGTTAGTAAGACTAATTTCGAACTAAAACTATTTCGCGCACACACAAATTAGTGTTAGCAAGTGTACTCAGCTTCTAAATCAGGGGTAGTTTCTCCACCAACCCCGTCTTCAACCTGTTTATCGTCGTCTTCGTGAACGGGTTTTCCCATGAAGTGCTCAGCATGGTCAAGAACTATCCTCTGCAGCTCATAGCTTAATTGTTCAATGGACCATTTGCCGTCAGTACCCAAAGCCAATCCACAGCGAATCATCGCTTTACGCGCATACGTAAGACTTTTCTTCTTGGTCCTCTGCTGATTTACATCTCGTACAGATTCAGCAGCCAGTCCTCAGAAATATTTTTTGCCAGGGTTGCGCAAAGCTCCAGACCACGAGCCATCACGCTGCGCTTCATTTTGCTACTCTCCATTTATGACCATTTCCATTTTTACAACCCTCGGGATGTCCTTCAGACCTCGAATGGGGTAATTGCAGTCGGTATTGATAAAAATCATCATTGGAACTCCAAGCTTCTCCACCGGTCAGGTGCACAACCATCGTCATTCCGGTAGTTCCAGAGACAACATCAGCATAGCAAACGTTTTGCTGTCCGCGAAAATCGAGAGTCCGCTTGTTATCCATGTCGATAACAAAATGTGTCTCGTCCATGTTTTCCATTCGTGCCTCAGTGAACTTTCCACTCTCAAAACCTCTCTTGAGAACACCTAAATGGAACGCCACTTTCTTCTCAATCATTAATTCTTTCTCAGGGCTCAATGATTGTTTGCCCGACTGAGCACGCTGCACGATTCCAAATCGGTCTTGGAATGATTGCACCCAGCGAGTAGTGATACGCTCGCTGAGTGGTTTTGCATAAGTCGGTGTCGAATAGGAAAGCGTATAACGCGGGTGCTCAGCAACTTCAAGTGTCTTTCTTGCGACGCTCACCAATAGCAAAGTTGACAATTTAAGACCAGCTTTCGTAGCCGATGGAACTCCTCGAGGAGCTCTACATGTAGCCATTCTTTCCACTGTTCTCGCTTCCGACCTCTGCCTGGAAGCGCCTTAGTGAGTATCTTCCGTCTAACCCCAGGCTGGACTGCCTGGATCGAGTTCTGTTTGATGTATCTGAAACCTTTTCAAGGAACGTGCTGCCGTCCTTTAACCATCGGGACGCTTTCATATAATTTGCACTTGATGATGCCGCGCGGAAGCACGTTGGAAACTGAGCGATGGCTCGTGTGCAGAGGTGTACTGTATCTTCTTGCTCCAGCATCCATTTGATGACCTTAGCCTTCTCTTGTTTGGATACGACGTGCTGGACGCTGCGCTTGCGCTTGCCAGAAGTATTTGATAGTTCACTTTCTGGGGCTGGACGGGGTTGTTGAGAGGCTGACTGGTCGGAGGGTTCTTGGGCGTCTTGATCTTTGTGGGCTTGTGCTTCGCCAGCACGTCGCTGAGCTCTAGCCATGGCGGCAACAATCGGACGCATAGGCAGCATGATCAAAGCAGTGGTGGAACTGGTGGTGGTGGTTATTTTCGAGAGTGCAGTTTCTCATTTGAGGTCTTTTCGAAGCCACCACAATTAGTGTTTATGTGATTCATCTCTGCCGCTTACAGGAATTAATGTTAATAACACTATTTCGCCCTATTTGCGTTGTAACACTAAATACTGAGATTGGTGTAGTTTACATGCTAAGCTCATGGGCTTCTGTCGCTCTACCACACGAAGCAGTCTTGAGGCTGGAAAAGCGACGACGGTCGGAATCGCAGCGGGTTCTGCACGAGGTAGTACGGCATGCGAATCTGCAAGGTGCCGTCCTCGAATATCTGCTGCGTGGCCTCGTCCATGTTGAGCATGTTGCGCGGGAACTGCTCAGCGATCTCGAAGCGGCCAAAGGTGGGTGCACCGCTGAGTCGCGACATCATGATGTCCTTCTGCGTCGGCAACCGGAAGCCGTTGACGCGCAGCACCCCGTTGTGGTCGTTCCACTGGACTCGGACGTTGCGAGGGTCGATTTTATTGAGGCGCGCAATGAGGTAGATGCCGTCCTGTCGGCGCTGGAGCTGGTAGTACGGCCGCCAGACAGGGAGCGAGTTGACGTCGATGTCCAACGCGTCGTTGGCACGCTGGAGTTGCGGCGTCTTCTTCTGTGGAGGGATAACCTGCTCTTCCTCCTTCTCTTCTTCTTCTGCTTCGTCGTCATCCTCGACCTCTTCCACCTCAGGCTCCATGGGCCCGTCAGCCGCAGACGTCTCCTCCATCTCCTCGTCCTCTTGTTCAGCCTCCTCTTCCTCCTCGAAAAGAGCTTTCACGTGGAGGTCGTCCGACTCCTCGCCACTGTCACTGAGCGTCGACGGCGTCTGCGTCTCGAAGCCACTGACCAGCCGCTCGCCGAACTGCTTCAGTTTGGCGCTGCGCTCCTTGAGCGCGTCCGCCTCGGGCAGCAGCTGCTGAATGTACACGACGAGCGCCTTCCTGGCCGTCTTGATGTCGCTGTCGCCGTAGCTCAAAATGTCGTCCAGCTCCATCAGGTACCTGGTCAGTAGCTCGGCCTGCTCCTTGACGCGGTAGTCAAAGGCGCCCAGCTCCATGCGGACCTTCTTCACGGCCTCACGGGCGTCCAGGGGCTGCAGCGCCTGCAGCCGCCACTTGGCGCCGCACACGAGCGCCGCCAGGTGGCGGAGCTGCGCCGGCAGCCGCGTCTGCAGCTTGTCCTGCACGTCCTTGACTTTGGTGTCGATGGCGGCCAGGCGCTGCTTCTCGTGGGTCGTCTGCGCTTCCATGTTGCTTGGCTTGGCTTGAGTGGCTTTTTGTTGTGCTGTTTGCTTGTTCGCTTGACTTGTGGGTCACGTGGTGAATTGAAGAATGACTCGAACGTTGAAGTGGGCGAGTTTGATGGATCACCGGCATGTGACAGTCTGGAAATGTCTAGATCGCTCTCGAAGTGGAACGCAATCGAGATGGATCTGGAAGGTCGCGTTTCGACCAATCAGAAGTAGGGAATTCGATTTAGTAACCAGCACTACAATATCCAGGACCACCGCGCAACGGCGGTAGCAAGTGTCATGGATAGTCAATAGTTTGCTCTGGCCGGCATCAAATTGCAACACGCGGGTGAAAAGATGAGTCGTACCTGCCCTGCGTGGGCATACCGCCAATAGTGTCGTTAAGCTGCCTGTTCTGAGTTTTGGACAACTGCAAGCAACTTGGTAGCACCGCACGCTTCCGACACAACGAGCTTCCCCCTCACGCCCCAACGAAGAAGCTCGATGTTTCTTCGTCTTCCTCCGTAGTGGTGTCTGCCTGGTGGAGGAGAGATCAGGAGTGCCAACCAACGATCATTCACACCTTGACAAGTTGTTCTGCATCGATTGGCGAAATGGCTACACTTTCAAACTGTAGCCAATCAGACGTCGATTTGAGAGGAATTGAAATAAATCAGTAGATATCTACTGGTTTCGTTTTCAAGGCGTTCTACTGATTTTGATTTACTAAGTTCGTCTAGTGGTCGGCAATTAAGTTCGGCCATAATGTCTTGGGTCGGCCATCTTCCGCGCATCGACTGATACCGTATCGTCGTAGTCCTTAGCGACATTTAGTCCTTAGCGACAAGACCATTCCGCCAATAGCATGCCAAGAAAAAAACAGATGGCACAATGCTAATTATAGCTTTGCTGGGGGTAAATCGGACTTCTTCACACATTGATTTCACATGGGCAGGCCGTCGATCAAGAACACGAAAAAGAAGCGGAAGCAATACAAGCGTGTTTCTGTCCTGTACCGACACAAGAATGATATTCTAGTCTACTTGGATGAGGGGCACACAATAGGAGAAGCACTACAAGAATTTTTCAGCAGTCTAGTTGAAAAAGAGCGCAGGAAACAGCAGCAATTGAGCAGCAAGTGGAGATCAACTTGCGAGACCGGTCGTGGTAGTCATCATAACTATCGAGAAGCAGGCACAGCAACGGTGCTATCCAGTGTTGGTGAAGAACACATCGTATTATGGATTAATACTCTCAGAAAAGATGGGGCACCGGTTTCCAGAACGATGCTAAAACTAAAGGCTAAAGAAGTAGCTGATGAAGACGGGCTAAAGAGGACCAGTTTGCCGCTTCGGCAACTTGGATGCAGATGTTTATTTACGCACACGAACTAGACAAGGGCAGACGACACCAGAAGATGCACAAGAAAAAGCACGAGAATTTCGTGCAGAAGTTCTGCAAAACAATCGTCGAGAAGAAATGCGTCCCAGGTCTTTAATGCGGACCAAACAGGTGACAAAGCTTTATTTTATTTTATTTCGATTTGGCCTCACATTGTTGTGCTTTTTGTTGTACTTTTAAGCTGTATTTTTCAGTACATACCAAAGAAAACGATAAATGCCACGGGTGAAAAAACTGTGTGGGTTCGCTGTGGAAATAAAGAGAAGCAAAGAGCAACCGTGATGTTGTTGGGTGACTCATATGGCTACAAATGTGATCCTTTCATTGTATTTAAATGTTCACCAGCGACAAAACCCGAAAAACAAAAAGAAAACAACGATCTTCGTAATGGCTTTGGTACGACTGTGTGGAAAGAAATTGAAGGACTTCACAAACGATTTCCGTGCCAGATATATGGCAACAAAACAGCATGGTGGAATGCAGATTTATCGCTGCGTTTTTAGAATATCATTTCACAAACCGATCAAATCGAGACGACAATGTATTATTACTATGGGATGACTTTAGTGCACATTGGATGGAGCCAGTTCTTAAGTACGCAGCCTCACTCAACGTAGTGCTGCACAAGGTTCCACCAAAGTATACATACGTGTGTCAACCTGCCGATATTTCCTGGAACAAGCCATTCAAAGGTGAGCTGCGGGCTCGGTCGATTACCAGTCTCAAAGATCAGTTAGTTGCTTTCAAAAATGGAGACACCGCCCGTCAACGGAAAAGACCAAGTTGAAAGCAAAAATCTTTCCTATAAAAAAACAAGATCAGGAGTAAGCGCGCCGTAAAATTGCAGGTCTCCGTAAACAGCTTGCCAAGGTGAAGTTTTGATTAGTTCCTCCTTCCAGACCTCAGATGACTGAATGGATCACTTCCTGTTGGTCAAAATTAACAAGAACTACAATTATTAGCGGCTTCGTGAAAGCTGTCATATCCTCTGATACTCGCGAAGCTATCTGTGATGCTGAGATGAACACCAACGTCGATCGCTTGATTGATGATTTAGCACGTCAAAGAATGATAGCTGAAGAAATTACCTCAGACGAAGACATTGATAGCGATTGTAGTGAAAAGGACGACGATGACAGAGAGAGCGATGATGACAGCAACGAAGACAGCTGCAACGACATTAACGATGACAGCAACGATGACAGTAACGACCAAGACCACCAGCAAGTCAGAAGTAGCTAGAGATTTAAAACAACATGATTATTGATGATAAAATTTAGGATTTGCAGGCTCCGACCATTACAAACCTGATTGTACTATGTCGCTAAGGACTACGACGATACGGTACACGAAATGCACTGCTTCTAGCTCAGAAGGCAGTCGAGTTCTCCACGGGATGCTCTTAGACCGTTCCCAGGTTACCTCCCGGTATCCGACCGATTGGATCAAATAATAAGTTTGCAAATTCACCCAGCGCTTTGCGTAAATATTCTAGTTGCTCTTCACGTCCTCTACGCTCGCGATTATCCTGTTAAAACGAGCCGCCTCCGCACTTCCTTTCCTCTTGCAGTCGTCCACCGATTTCTCGCTCCTCGTGGTCGTTTTCGCGCACGGAGAGTTCCCTGTTGAGCCTCAGCTGCCAAGACGATCCGTCAAGACGGCGGTTAAAGTTTCTAGCTTGGCGTTGCGGACGTTGAAGAGCGGCATCTGACGGATTGAGAAATGGCCAACATCGCAGGCAACATCAGAGGCAACAACAATGCATTTTGTCTCGGCGGCCTTCCATAGGGCTGGGTCTACAGTTGATAAGTACGCTTATTAGCTTGCTGACACCCTTTAAGCAAACTTAAAATGCTTCTACTGTTTTGCACCCGCTGACAACGAAACCAGTAGATATCTACTGGTTTATTTAAATTCCTCTCGATTTGACGGCGCAATCGAGGGCCCATCCCCTTGCACGCGTCAACTTGCCTCATGGACCACCACAGCCTTCGGTGCCAGAATTCCTTTCGCGCAGAGCACAACAAGAGACCTCCGACGGACTGTCGAGATATGTCGAGCAAGATGGGTCCCGGACCGGAAATGGTCAACTGGTGGAAGAAGAAAGCCTACCAGACGGACCGCGTGACGCGCCACCTCTCGCCGAACGAGATCCACCCGGCCCGCAGTCTCATCGCCACGCTGCCGCACATGACGCTCCGCAAGATCCGAGAGAACAGCCCCGTGCTCGTTCCGGCGGTGCTTCTTCTGTTTGGCACTATTGCGTGGGGCAAGGCGGCCAACGACAGAGAGCACCGCTCGCACTGGAGCTGAAGGACGCCGTCGGCTGGGAGCAATTCTTGACGGCAAGGCAGGCTTCGCTTAAGTGAATACTTAAATCGAATGCAGCGGTCGGTCTACACAGTAACGCCAGACAAAATGTAGTCGAGTGTGCGTTGAAGTCAATGGACACAACTCTGAAAGTGCTCGTAGAGATTAATCTCGTATCGACAACGACTAAAGCAAGTCAATGCCGCAACAACATTCTATTCACTCGCATCCACGGAGACCAAAGAGAGACTCACCACGATGCACTCCAGCTCCAGACGCACGGCGCATGTGATGTATAACTGCGTTCCTAAACCAGTGCCAATCAGCAAGCTCGGCAATCACTTCGTGCGAAAGTCAATCCCCGCTTCAGTGTCCGTCACTCTTCCAGGTACGTCCGCTCTTCGTCACACCTTGCCCATCTCCATCGATCAGCTTCAGTCGGGGTGTCACGTCGCCTCCCCTCTCTCCACACAGGCTGCTCCCCTTCAACGCGCCATGCCCCCGTCCTGCCAGCCGCGATCCGTCCACACATCCACATCACTCTTCAATTTGCCTCCAAGCACCCAAGTCAAGCTAAGTACAAGAGCTTAAGCCCGTTCAGACCATGCCGCGCTTCTCCGCCCTCTCCTCGCTCTCCAAGCGCGTCAACCGTGTGCTGGTCGTGGGCTCCGTCGAGACGCTGCAGACCCAGGGCCAGGCCCAGAGTTTCCTGCAGCAGACGCTCGCCGCCACCTCGTCCGGCGTGACCTTCTCCGGCGCCAACCCGCAGCTGCTGCAGCACGCGCTGGACCACCTCAGCCCCTCGGCAGACGCCGGCGCCACGCAGCAGCTGCTGCTGAGCAGCCAGGCGAGCGCCGACGCGCTGCACGTGACGCTGCACGCGCTGCCCACGCAGGTCTCGCGCGCCAACACGCTGGCGCGCCCGCACGCCATCCACAGCTTCGTCAAGAGCCACAGCGCGCTGCTGAGCAAGCGCGGCGCCGACGAACCCACCGACGAGGTGGTGCTGGTGGTGCTCATGCTGCCCGGACACACCGACACGTGGTTCGCGGCCGGCGCGGCCGTGGCCCGAGCGGCGCCGCTCTACAGCCACAAGCTCAAGAAGACGAACGCCCTGCCGGCGGAGACGTCCCCCAAACAGGCCGACAAGCTGGAGGTGGTGTACCAGACACCACTCTCGCAGGACGAGACCTCGCTGGTGCAGCACACGGCTAACGCCATCCAGCTGGCCGCGAGGCTGGTGGATGCTCCAGCCAACGAGCTGCACTCGGACGCGTTTATCGCCGAGGCCCTGGCGGTGGCCAAGAGAACCAACTCCAAGGCGACGGTGATCCAGGGAGAGGGGCTGAGGGAGAAGGGCTTCGGAGGCATCTACGGCGTGGGCAAGGCCGCTGCGCACAAGCCGGCGCTCGTGTGTCTGAGCCATGTGCCGGAAGGTGCAGATCCGAACGCGAAGGGCGTTGCCATGGTCGGCAAGGGCATCATCTTCGACACGGGAGGCCTGTCCCTCAAGACGGGCGGCATCATGGTCGGCATGAAGCGCGACATGGGCGGCGCGGCGTCGCTGCTGGCGGCGTTTGAGGCGGCGTGCCTCGCGAAGAACACGACGGACAAGACTCCGCTACACGCCATCTTGTGCATTGCTGAGAACTCGGTGGGCCCAGAGGCGACGCGTGTGGACGACGTGCTTGTCATGTACTCTGGCAAGACAGTGGAAGTGAACAACACGGACGCTGAGGGTCGTTTGGTGCTTGCTGACGGCGTGGCTTACGCCGCCAAGCACCTGAACCCGAAGGTGATCGTTGACATGGCCACGCTGACTGGTGCGCAGGGTATTAGCACTGGTCAACGCATCGGCGCTATCTACACCAACAACGACGAGCTGGAGACGTTGGCTGTGAAGGCGGGCAAGGTGTCGGGTGACCTGGTTCACCCCATGCCGTACGCGCCAGAGTTCTACCGCACCGAGTTCAAGAGCACTATTGCCGATATGAAGAACTCAGTCAAGAACCGCGCTAACGCGCAGGTGTCTTGCGCTGGCCAGTTTATCGCGAACCATCTCGGCGAGTATGAGTCGACGGGTAAGTGGCTGCACGTGGACATGGCCTTCCCTGTGTTCACTAGCGACGACGAGCGATCCACGGGCTTCGGTGTTGCTTTCATTCAGTCACTGCTCAAGCAGATCGATGGCGCAGGGTGGTAGAAAGCGGTTAGTGCTGGGTTGCCTCTCATTGCACACCGAAACAAAATAGGACCGATCGGAGCGCGATAAATGAATGATACTGTTTGTACGTGACAAGGACGCTAGAGACAACTCGACGGATTTCCGTGTTGCCTTTCAAGGGTGTTGATCATCGTGGCTAACTGTTCCAAGGCCTGTCGATAATGTGTTAACGCTGCGCTACGACAACAATATGCACAAAGAGCGAGACAACACGTACCATTGTGTAGCATTGGGTCGCGACAAGACAGGTTGGGGCGTCGAGAGATGTCGGCAAGCTTTTCCCAGCTCTATATTGCAACACCAGGAACACTTTAGCCACATATCGGTAGATTAGAGCCCAGGACATGCTGAGTTGCGTACGTGTGAAACAATTGTTCAATATGGTCGAGTTGCTGGAGGACACGCGATGGTGTGGTTTGGTTTGATAGTAGGTCCTGTGAACTGCTGCTCGGTAGCTGCGGCTCTATTTTCTTTGGTGTACGTGATCTTCGTGAACTTTCCAGCTGAAAATCAAACATCTCTTCCTGCTGCGAAATCCACTGTTGTCGGACTTCATGAATTTTCATGTCCATTATCTGCACTGATGCATCCCGACTAAGAGTTTCTGGTGCGTCTGGTATTTGATTGTGGTTCGCCGCCAGAACACTTGGTACATCGTAGTCTGTCTGTGGGAATTTGCGTCGGTGAGTCTTACGTCGGCGAAAGCTACGAAAAAGTAGACAACGCACAATTCTTACCTGCGAAAAGTCATTGGAAGCGCTACGAGCCTTCACTGGTACAAGAGAAGCTAGTACGTGCCGTCGTCGGCGTTCGTTCAAGGTTGTCATCTATCGTTGCGAACGCCATGTCATGACTAGCTTCATTCCACGACAAAGAGAGCCGCAAAAATAGTTTGGATGTGGTGTATTCACGGAGCTACCCTTCATGTTTATCAGAAGGTCTTGGATGTTTTCACCACTTGTGTAATAGAGTTCCAGTGCTTGCGTTGATCTCTAACCTTATTGCTAGATTATGTACTTATCACGGACATAGAGGATCGCTGAAATGGAGATAGACGCCAGCGTGCAGCTTACAAAGAGAACAGCTTGAAATCCATGGAGAAGGCCAAACGGACGGAATGAGACGTCGTGCGTGTTCTGCCACGCAGTGCGAGAGATAGCTGGGTATTTGAGTTATGTACATCGATTACATTTCGAGCGCCGATCGGAAACTCGAGTTGTACGAACTACTTGTGCACTTCTTCATGTGGAGCAATTGCAGAAGGTAGATTGCTAATGTATGCACGCAAGCTCTGCCAGCATCCCAGCAATGAGCTGTCAATCTCCCAGCTCGATCGAGGAAACGACCGCAGATCCGCTTTGTGTTCTGCTGGTCGTGTACACGAGACAAGCTTCAGCCTTGTCGCGTGAGTGTCATGCAACTGCTGTGCATCTCGTTGCATCGAATACCATGGCCTGAAAGCTGGGGCTCGATCTTGACACCGTGCCAATGCCTGAATGTCTTCTTCGCCTAATGTTTCGTGCCACACTCTGAAGTTGTCGACCAGCCCGTAGAAATTGTGCCACCCGCAGAACGTTCGTCCTCCTCTTGGTCTCGTGTCAAACTGGAGACCGGATTTCTGTCTCCAAAATGAGGACACGAAGCCCGTGCCTACCTGCACCTGCGAGAGTTCATGCCACGAATGTTGCAGCGTTCCTTGGTGTGTGCTGACGAGGCTTCCATTCAGATGCACGCATTGCTCTCCTCGGTCGTATGAGAGAGCGAGATGATACCACCGGCCAAAGTCAAGGTCGGTCGCAACACAACATTCAACGTCGTCAAGCTCAAGCACAGAGCAGTACAGATTTCGGTCCGCATCGACTGCCATGAATGCAACATGATGGTTCGTCCACGTGCATGTGCGCATCAGCGGAGACTGTCCACCGAGCAGCACACCACCCGTCAGAACTCCATTGCGCTCGCCATCCAGGAGACTGAACCACGTGTCCAGTGTGAACGACGAAGTCTCGGTGAAGTGCTCGGTCAGGGCATCTCTGGTCAATGGGTGTTGCACTACTGCACCTCCAGAGCCATCGATGCCTCCACAATGATTGAGTCGTTCATCCAGACTCAGTCCTTCAAACAGGAACGATCGTGCTCGAGCGTACGCCATCTTGGACCTGTTGATACCTGCATTAAGCGGTCTGGTTCGGTCTCCGTAACAGATGTCGCCCGTGCAGGACAGACGTCGTTCCCAGTCTGCAGACTGCACAAAATGCGACCAGAAGAGCGAGTTCACATGTGACAACTGGAAAAGGTCCCAACCGGTCAAGTAGTACCCCACCGCGTCCAGCGTGTCGGGAGGCAGTCGATCCATGCTCCTCCAGCCAGCGAATTGAGAAGTGATCTCCATACTCGCGCTTGAAAGGCTGTCATTGCATGTCCTTTACCCTGCAGGTCCACTTGACATTCTGCAGCAAAACATGGACAACTTCAACGGTGATGCAAGCACGTCAGCGCAATGAGTCAGGCCTGCATGGATGCCATTGGCATGGCATTGATCATTGCATTTTTGAGTCATGCTAGCCTACAGCTTGTGCGATCGGAAGGTGGTGTCGCCCATTTTGAACTTAAACTTCTTGCCACGGAACTGCTCGAGGGCGGGGTCAGCGGGGCTGCTAGCTGCGGAAGAGAAGCCACGTTTGCGGTCGTCATCGTTCTTCCTGCCGAGCAAGGAACCTCCACCGGCGTCGGAGCCAGCGGGGTTGCCGCCGCGTCCGTTTATCAGCATCCGGTTCCTGCTCTCCTCCATCATGAGTCGAAGACTCTCGTAGCCGCCTGCCCAATTCGCCTGCTTGTCTTGCACGATGTGCGCCACGGAGATAGGAGTCGTCTCGCCCCACAGCTTCCGATAGAGGACAATAAGCGCCACGCGAAGTCGCTGGTCCATGCCGGTAGCAGTGTTCATGAGGTTCCATACTTCTTCTACGATCCGCTTCGCCGAGCTACTGTCATCGCGAAGCTTGCTGAGGTTGGGACGGTCGAATAATGCGATGATTTTGTCCTTCTCCGGGCTCGTGAGAACGAACGACGTTGGCTCCCTCATTTCGATGTAGGACATAATTGCCAGCGTGTAGCTGTGGTCCCATGTGGCCAGAACCTCCGTGGCAACTCCCGCTGGAAACCCACGGAAACAGTTTAGGCATGCCTGGACGCTGAACAAGCGTATTCCTGGTGACTGCTCCGTCTTGAGAAGCTCGCAAACCCAAAGTAACGCAGCAGTAGGGCCGTAGTTATTCGCCAGCAGAGAAGACGCATTATTCCCTCGGCTACCCGCCCGACTACTGACTTTTTATGGGTGTTTGAGCCCATGGAATAGCTCATCGAAGACGATGAGCTCTCGGTATTTGGGCCGTTGGGGTCTTCAGCGAAATACAGACGGATAATACTTTCGATAGCTGCCTTTCGCACGACGTTCGAGTGCTTTGGTGAAGCGAATGAATAAAAGTTCACCAACTTTTCTTCACAGCGCCCAGCTAGCATCAGGTTACACAATGCCTCCAGACAACACACGGTGATGGTCTTGTTATAGCTAGGCTGCACCTGGTCGTAATGCAGGTAACGTAGGATCTCACGCACAACGAGTGTATCAGCTTCTTCCGATCGCCGATCTACGCTCAGCACCGAAAGCGACACCACAAGGTTGCCAATGTAGTAACAGTCATCAGCCACTTGAGATTGATCATCCATCTCCACGTAGTTTTTCGAGTTGTCGTTCTCCGTCAGCAGCTGGAGCAGGAAGGTCTCGATCTCAGATGGCGACTTGCCGTTTTGCGCGCGAATCATGGCTAAAGCCTTGGGGATACTCTTCTTGATCTCATACTCGCCTGCAGCATAATCTTGAACTTGAATCTGCTTGCTGCTAATCGATGCTTGTTGGGCCCCCAAAGCTTCCAAGATAACCTTACCACCAGAAGGCAAAAAGTAATTTGGTAGAGGCATATCCGTGGCGCGATCGAAGAAATGCTCTTTGAAGATGCGAACGAGATTGCGCATACCCTTCCATATCGGAAGCTGGGTGTTGGCGTTCGTAAGCGGCGCGTGAATTGACTGCCAGATGCCTAGTGATTGAGCTGCTTCGGCACGCAGTCGTCTCGAGTGGGTCGTTAATCCGCTCATGCATTCCGTGAGCACTCTGCACGACATTACGTTAGGTTTCTCGTGCGGTCGATGGAAAAGCGCTAACGCGCGCGCGCGTGCACACGGGAACCGACCTTCTTATCGGACAGAAGTTGTTCCATCCAGTTGAAATCCGGCTGATGCATTACCACATGCCGTAGCCACGCAGAACCTGTGTCGAGTTTTACCCAGAACACTGGTGTATCGTTAAGGCCCATGCCTGGGCCAACGACGGACACAGAGTCATCCGGGTCTGCAAGGCCCTGACGTTTTCGGCGTTTCTTGCGGACCTTCGAGTGGCACGGGAAGTCAAATTTGTGTCGCTTGTGCTCGATTCGCTTCTGATAAGTGTATTCGCTTGTGTCCTCGACGATTGTGATCGTGATTGGGCCAGTGTAGAGCTTCCCTCCTGGAGGAATCTCCTGCTGTAGCACTACCTCTGCCTGCGTCTGCTTACGGTTGTACCAGTAACCAACAGTGAAGAAAGGCATACCCGCTTCGATAATCCATGAGGTCAAAAATGCCTTCGTCAGGTCTTGGCCTGGAGCACCTGCAATCGTTTTTACAGTCTTCAGAAAGTACAAAGTCGTCAGTGGCTCGGTTGCGCCCGAGCTTCCCGTTGTTTTTCCAGCAGCCCCAGTTCCATTATCACCAGTTTCCCCAGCGTCTTCGTCCCCGTCACGACCACTAGTCTTTTGTCATCTTTGCCCACCTCTTCATCCTTATTTGCAGTTACTTCACCATTCGCAGTTGATGTCGAGTCACCTCCAGTTGTACCATTAGCGCCTGCAGCCGCAGCACCACCGCTACCAGATACAACGCGCTGAATAGCAATGCTTAAATGCTTCGGACCTACCCGCTGCTCAATCATGTGCAGAATCAGTGGAGCCTTCACCTCGAGAAATGGTAGCATGAATGGATCATACTCAGCGTAAACCTCCACCTCGGAAGACAGCAGTGCCGGCGATTGCTGGTCCGTCGTGAGCTCCATGGTAGTCAGTGCGTCCATGGCTAGCTGGATGCGGTAGCCGTATTCTTCCTCGCCATACACCGAGCGTACGTACGTGTTAACAAGGTGTCCAATAATGCCAATCAGCACCCATGCGTCCTTGGTGGACTGGATCCCCACCGCTCCACCGATCCAACTACCTACGAGTGCTTTCACTTGGGCCAGGTGGGACGGTAGCTCGCGATCGATGATGCGAGGGCCGTGCACCAGGTTCTGGTCCAAGATCGCGCCGCCCGCGATATATTGCAGCTGCTCTGGTGGGTCTTCCACGAAGACCTGCTGGTATGTCTTGAACGGGTACGACGACCCCAGCGCGCCTTCAAAGTAGGTCATGGCGGACGCCAATCTAGACGTGCAGTGCACCAAGTCCTCAAAACACTCGGGCAGCGCAAAGTGCGTCATTCTTGGCATCTCGGGCGGCACGTAGAGTCGGAAGGGGCCGACCGCAAAGCCCACGGACGAGCAGTTGGTCTTGGTGTTGATGACGTAGCGGAACGTGCGCCACTGGACGCCATCGGCATCGCTCTCCGGATTCAGCACTTGCTGCACCATTTGGCCGCTGCACACGGCGACACACCAGTCGGGCACCGTGAGCTCGAGGCGGAACGTGCACGTGTCTCTCAGTGTATCTCTGCACGGCATCCACGTGCGCGCGCCATCGCACAGTCCGCCAAAGGGGCCGCAGTGCGTGTACATGTGCGGAGACCTCTTGGGCTGGTACAGCTCGTCCGGCAGCACGAACCTCAAGCCTCCGGTCGGCTCGTCAATCTCGTACTCGACGCGCACGACGAGCGGCTTGAAGCCCGTCGAGCTCTTGGGCAGTTTGTCCACCTCCCAAGCGTCCAGCACGAGTTTCTGCTCCGTCTGCTCGGTCTGTTCGTCGTCCTCACTGTCCTGTGTCTCTTCCCGTGTCTCCGTCTCGTCCTCCTCGTCGTCCTCCTGGATGTGGACGCCCCGTGGGATCTGCACCACCAGCTCGCCCTCCTTGGACGCCACGATGGCGCCACGGTAGAAAAGGTCCAAGGTGGCCAAGTCTCGGTACGTCTCGTCCACGAGCTCGCCCAGGAAATCCAACTGCTCGAACGCGGCCGTGACGCCGTCCACGCGCACGCTTCGCACCTTCAGCTGGCGCGCGTGCAGCCGCAGCACGCGCAGCTCGGCGGCCTTGGGCGCCAGCGCCACCTCCGCCACGCCGACCACGCGCTGGCGCATCACGTCCACCTGGAGCGCCGCGCTGCTGCACGTACTCAAAGTCGTTCATCAAGGCGAAAGATGGAATGAGTGGAACGTAACGTAACCCAGGAGGCGAGGGGTACGTAACTAGTAACCCTCTAACCACGAGAGCGACGTGTTTGTAGGATAGAAGCTATATAACATAGCAGCATTTAACCCCTCGGATCGTCCACAGGTCTGAAATAACTTTCAGAGAACAGCAAGATGCGCATCAGCAGGAGCTTTGTCGCCATTCCCACACCAGGTCTCCGACAACGCGCTCCTTGGCTGCGTTCGGTTCGTACTGTCGCGTACTGTGCATTGGCGGGGAGGGATGTTCTTGAACGAATGCCGTTATCGTAGATATGCGCATTGCTAAATTACAGAACTCTATCTATGCATGGGTGTCCATTTGCGGAACATTCAAAGTGTTTGATTTAGATCTCGCACAAGTATGCCGAGGTCTTGCGTCACGTTACCTCCTTTAATCGCTAGCACATGCGAGCCGCAGCCAACTGCTAGCATTCGTTACGCACTTATTAGTCGCGCCAGCCGCGGAAACCACCACGATGGCCGCCACGATAGCCGTCGAAGCCACCGCGGTAGCCCCCAAAGCCACCACGGTGGCCACCGAAGTTCTCCATGTCTCCTGGGGCGTTCTCAGCGTCGGCTTCAATCGGCATGGGCTCGGCCTCCGGAACGGCCTCAGCGTTGGGCGCGGAATCTGCAGCCGTAGCGAGCGCAGCCATGCAGGCCAGAGCAGCAGCGACAGCGATAGTGAACTTCATGGTCTTGGAGCAGTCGGTCGGAGTAGGCTGAGGCTGGAGGGCTGCGAGTCCAATTGAACAATGAGGTCTGGCAACGCACACAGCTAAGCAGCGCAGCTCAACTTATGAATAATCGTTTTCTTGGAAAGGATCAATATTCAAGACATTAACATTTTGATCCTTTCCCAGAAAACGATTAAGTGTATTTTTAATCGTTAACTTAATCGTTTTCTGGGAAAGGATCAATATTTTTAATATTTTAATATTGATCCTTTCCCAGAAAAATGGAACCATATTTTTTGTTTATATATATATTTTTATATTTTTAATATTGATCCTTTCCCAGAAAATGATTAAGTTGAGCTGCGCAGCTTGCCAACTCATTGTAAAGCCGATGGGTGGGACTTGCGTCGACCCCGTGCCAACGGTGGGGTAACGACACCGTTGGCACGCGCTTTCAACGGGGTCGCTTGCAGTCCTTTCCCAAAATGCTCTGCCAACTGCCAACTCACATATATTTAATATTGATCCCTTCCCAGAAAACGGTTAAGTTGAGCTGCGCTGCTTGCCAACTATTGTTCAATCCGACATCGAAGGCCAAACACAAGCAAACATGAAGTTCTCCTTTGCATTTGCTGCAGTCGCCGTGCTGGTTGCATTCTCCTCGGCGGCAGACCCTGCCACCAACGCCGATATCACGTCGACAGAGAGCAACGAGGACTACCAGCGCGGTGGGGGTGGCTATGGACACGGTGGAGGTGGCTTCGGTGGTGACAACCGCGGAGGATACCGTGGCGGTGACCGTGGTGGAGACCGTGGTGGACACCGCGTCGGTGATCGTGGTGGAGACCGTGGCGGCAACCGTGGCGGCGATCGCGGAGGAGACCGTGGAGGTGACCGCGGAGGAGATCGTGGTGGAAATCGTGGCGGAGACCGTGGCGGCAACCGTGGCGGAGACCGGGGTGGTGATCGTGGAGGACACGGTGGCGGTGACCGTGGCGGCAACCGTGGCGGAGGACACTACTAACTCAGTTCTCAATACCAGCCATTTATCTCCCAAGTCTAAGCAACTAATGTGACGTGACACCATTTTCTATGTCATTAAAATACTTGCTGCCGTTGAGGTTTCATATGACGACATGAGGCTATTGACGACAGTGGAGTCAAGCTCAAGCTCATGCTCAGCTCTACAGTGCGCAGATTGTCTAGATTTTGCCGCAGGAATGAGGGAAGAGGCCTGCGTCATGTTGCTACTGAACACTGCTTTCCCATAAATCATCGGACAAAATGGATTGTTCACACTTTCAGCGGGTGACCGATTGGGATAGCAACTTTTCTCGGTCGGCGACCGACCTGCATTTTTCGGGTATTATAAGTACTGGTATTGTAGGTTCTAACTCAAAATTGCATTGGGCGATTGGTTGAATCGCCGGAGTCGAATCGCCCCACGGCATACAAATGCATATATTCGTTTAAGTACGATGTGGACCAGCAGGATCATGCACTTTCTATGATATCCGGCGATTGCCAATTGACAAGAGTTTGTATTAAGCGATTGGGCCAATAGCCCTTGATCGTCAAACTTGGCCGAAATGCACAATAATACTTGGCTCGTGTTATTGTCACCAAACGTGGTTAGGTTTCGGTAACGTAAAAGATACATAATTCACCAAACATCACATAGATTCTGGTAAGGAAAATAAAATCAGGGGCGCGTTTGTAGACATTCTCAGGGTTTCTAGGGATTCGTCGAAGGTGTAGGTCGCTTGAAGGTTCGTCATCTGTCGATGTTGCACGAATGTGAAAAGCACTTGGTGCAATTGGGATGCAAAGTGGTTACTGTGCAAGCCAGGGTTCCAGCGTACTGCGCACACAGGTGACGTTCCTCCTCGATGGATCGAGTTGATTTCGCAGCATCCTACACCCTCAAACCCTTAAACCTTACGCGTACGTGTCCTAGTCGGAGGCATGAACCCTAAAAACCCTCTAGCTCCCCTATACGGGGAGCACCTCGCTTGCGCTCGGTTGTGCTCATGCTAAGATGCTACGCTCATGCCTCGCCCCAAGTGCTCGCACCCACCCATGCGCAGGCAAATCTAGCGTTTGTAATACCCGCCAAACCGCATTCAGTGGGGCAGCGGTACGCCAAGCAGCCCTGCTCGCTACTCGTCTGCTGCGCAGGCGTCACGCCCAAGCAAAGTAGCGCTGCCTGCAGCGCTAGAAGCATGCAGGCAGCGCTAGGAGCACCTGTGACGCGCACACGAAGGCCCATTTTGCTCTCACCGCTGTTGCCTTCTCTCAAACCCGCGAAACTGTTAATGAATGGCTGCAGGAGGGGTGGGGCATTTTTCTCAAATATCGAAATCTCAAATGTAGAAAATTTAACGAAGTTATTCGTAAAGAATATATTGCCCATCTCCATGTTCATCTCCCTGCCCATCACCCCATTTGGTGACGCTATTCAGTGCCATAATACTTAGCAAGAAATATCCCGATATGATTCGCGTACACATGGGTCTGCGTGAAAGCCAAAGGTAATATCGTCCGTTCGGGTGTGTAGAGGAGATCGGCTAGCAAGACTGTAAAGTACAAGTTCTATTGATCGCCAGCTCCATTCGTCGAAGCGCCACGTAAAGCACAGACGTGTATTCACTGAGTATTTGGGGTATTGTGTCGTGATCCTTTCGAAGTGTGTTCCGGGCTCAAAATGTATGGCCACCGTGCACTTCCACACGTTGAAGTGCATTTACATACAACCAAACAGCAAATACAGATGAACCCCTCAATTGTCATAGCGTCGGGAACGGCAAAATTATTCCAGTTTAGGGGTATTCCAATCTAGGGGTGTGCCGTTTAGGGGTACACAAAGGTGCAGCTTCAGCCATTCATCCATTCATCCAGCAGAGCAGCTAGCAGCCAACTAATTGTCACAGAGCACCTTTCGCAAGCTCTCGCTCGTTAGCAATGTCGTTCGCCAACGAAAACATCTCGAATGTCGCTCACCAACGGTCAAAAGCTGCGAATTTGTCAGCACCACACGCAACCTAGATATATTTTCGAAATGGCTCAAGGAAATGGACACGAGCTTTAGAATGCAACATCGTAAATGCCTCCTACTTTTTGTTAACGCTACTGCCCAGGGGTATGATGAGGCCGCTTTGACGAATGTTGAGGTGGTATTTCTCCCGACCACCAGCAAACGGCAGCCGTTAGATGCAGGAATCATCGCAGCATTTAAAAGGCGATGTACCGACGGTGTCAAATACAGCATGCTGTAGAAATGTTAGGCCTCCTAGCACTATTTTAACAGCGAGTTTTTTATGAACCTGAAGAGAAAGATGCTATTATAGGAGTTTTCGACCATGCTGTCGCGACTTCACGCCAACAAACTGAGTGTCAGTTGATTGCTGCTTAATCCAGAGGACGAAAATGAAATCGTGGATGAGCAGACTGACGAGGACTTTTGCGGGATCGAGGAGCAGATGAGTGCCGACAATGATGTTGTCGGCTCCCTCTCGGCCACTTCCACACATTCCACTTCCATCGCTGGCAGCATGCAATAGGTACCGACGCATATGTATAGATAAGACACAAACCAGGCACTTCGACAGGTGTCATCGTCCAGCCGACGACGTACTCCTTCCAGTACTCATGAAGTTTCCATAGAGGCGGCTTACGGGTGGGAGTATTCTCGACGACCGCACCGTCCGACACGGCTTTGGCTGCTCCCCGCAAGGAATATCCGGGTACTCACATGCATATACATCGTACTGCAGGACATCACGGCCACACTCAACACTCACACTTGCTCAGTCCTTGCAGTACACACGGCCAGGAGGAGTCCACACACTGGCCCCTGCCTGTCCCCAATGGGCGCAACCCACTGCCCGAGCCCTCTACGCACACAGCCAGCCACTTCAGTCCATGTCCCTCTCCATACTGCATCTCACCTGCTGTTATGCGTGCCTCTCCCTGTAGCGCCGGCCAGTTGCCGCAGTACGCCACCTGCTCAATGCTTTGTTGGGTAGGGCCAGCCCGTCCTGGCTGCGACACCCCACGCGTATATTAGTCCTTTCAACATGAGCACTTCGTGTCCAAATCAAGACTGCTCCCTGCGGCGACCTGCCCGCCGCCACCGAGCCTACCGCCTACAGACTGCCTACCGCCGTTCACTACGTATCCTTCGTCTGGTTTCTCCAAGCCCACGCACTTCGTTGCCCCTCTCCGTCCTGGGCGATCCCTGACCTCACAGCTCGCCCTGGATTTCGCCTCGCCTTCTCCACTCCTCGCCCGTACGCCTCCGTGGTGCGTCCTCTCTCCGATGATCTTCCAGCGGCGTCGTACCTTCAACTTGCACCCAGCCGCTACTGGGCGGCAGTAGTCCTTTGGTACGCCCTTGCGTACCCGTGTCACCGAGCTCTTGGTCAGCAGTCGCCGTCACTGCCCGTGAGGTCGATGGTCACTTGGCCGAGGGCTCCAGGCTCAGGCCCCGACCTTTGTGACCACGAACCTCCACCCGTCCACATGCCATCCCCGGCTGCAAGGTCGTCCCCGACCTTGCCGTCGTCGAACAGCTTTTCACACTGTCTCGCTGTGATCCAGTGCCTGGACGCCGCAGTGCCCGGTCTTCTACTGACGTCGACTTGATACTGTAGCTCGTATCGGCTCGCCTTGTTACGGAACCGTCGTCGCCCAACCTCGACGACATGCCTATACTCCGGCGCGAGTAGGAAGCTCGGGATAAACGCGGACGCTTGTACTCGGGGCTCTTCACGCACTCGCAATGCCGTTGCCAGAACGCTACCAATTTCTTTAGCGTCATTTGCTCCAAGTTCCATTCGCGCAACACCATCCGTCCGCACCGCTGTTGGCCGTGCTGCCTGGGTCCGTCCGAGAGCTGCTCGGACCGGGACGTTCCCACTTCGCCCTCTCGGCTCTCCTCCTTGATCGTCACCATCACGGGGCGCCTCACTGTCCTGAACCCTGTCACCTCCAGCTGAATCCATTGACGTCGCGTCCCGAGCTTCTCCGTCAGAGGTACTAACACAGGGGCCAGTAGTACCGGAAGCCAATCAGGCGCCCGAGGAGGAGGAAAGCGGCACGACGACGGGCCAGGTCGACGAACGGATGGTACGGGGCGTTCGGGCAAGGCACTCCAGGCAGAGGGACGCAGCGAGGGATCGGAGTACGCAACCGCGGGGACTTCGAGCTCTCACCTGCCCAACAGGGAGGAACGGCTGAGCAATTACCGGCGCTACAACGCGAACAGAGCACCACGGTCGCCGTATGCACCTCGGGGTCGCCCAACCTGTTTCTACTGTCAACGCGAGGGACATTTCGTCAGGGATTGCCAGCTCAAGCAGTCAGACCTTGGCAGCGGGTCAGAGCCAGCAGCAGAACAGAAGGTCAACGAGCAGGAGCAGGGTGCGGGAAATGGGCAGCAGGCGTGGGGGTCCCGGCCTCACTGCCTGCGGACCTGGCCCGGGAGGAACGAAGAGGAAGCTGCGACGATCGCGAGGGAGTAAGAAGAAACGGTGTCGTGAGCAACGGATAATCGAGGACGTCGGCACGGACGCCCAACGCAGCAGTGACAAGACGCTGAAAATGGAGCCGAGCCACGGAGTACGAGTGGTGCATCAGTCTGGGGATGGCGACGTTCAGAGCAACGGTGGCCCCGCAAGTGGTCATTCACAGGCGGGCGATGCAGGAGAGCAGAAGCAGAAAGAGGTGCGCTTCGCGGCTGACTCCGGCGGGGTACTCGTCACTGGGGATGGCGAGTCCCTGAATCAGAAGGACGCCGGCAAAGCCTTAGGACATGGAGGCAAGAAGTCGGCAGGAGCGGAGACACCAGCTGGCGAAGACGAGGCCTTCGATAGTAACACGGCGGTAGCGACGCAAGGGTCAGCCGCCCAGGTCGCGCAGCCAACTCGGGGAGAGGAATCGACGGTGGACATCAGGTTTACGACGTCTCGACCACTGTCTCCGGTCGGTCGAGGCTCCGCACTGACCCGAGAAGCCAAGAAGCCGGTACGGAAGCCTGGACTGGTCGCAGTGAAAGAACGACGTCCGGTGGCGAGGCCCCGGGCGAAGATCTGGCCGCGGTACTGGCGGAGATGCAGCTGGGGAGTAAGACAGCGGGCAAGATGCTGTGTATGAAGGTCAAGGACGAGGCGGAACAGGCTGCGAAGGCAGAAGAGGCCGCGTGTTACGCGCGCCAAGCAGCCAAGCGACGCGAGCGGAATAAGAGGCGCAAGATGCGTCAGGGAGAGTGCAAGCGGCTTGACGAGGCCATGGGGCAGGCCGGCTCAATCCGAAGCGTAACTGCACGCCGCGAGGGTGAGGCTGACGGCGCACCAGGTCATGGCGGGTCCGGTGGCGTTGTACCAGACGCCGAGGTCGCGATGCCCGAGCCGAGCCCAGTATTTCGTGCAGTGCGCCTACTGAGCGAGCAAGTCGCATGGGCGCGAGAACAGATCAAGGCTTGTGTCGGCGTACTCAAGGAGGGGTATGCCAAGCTGGCGGAAGCTGAGGCGGAGAGAGCCGAACGACGGGCAGCAGGTGACGTGGTCGGAGAGAACGATGTGCGAGGAGATGTCGCCGCGCAATGGGTGACGACCACCGCAGGGCTCCAGGCCATTGGCGAGGACAACTGGGTGCCGACCGAAGAAACGACAGTGTCAGTCAGTCGCGCGCGACGGCGGTATGACAAGCGGGTGCGCAAGGGGAAGGCTCGCGAGCGCAGGAAATGGAAAGCGTGGCTAGCACAGCAGAGCTATCCCGAGGGCACGTACTACAAGTTCGACAGCGAGCGACATCTGGACGGCGTGCCACCGGCACGAAGGTTGACCGCCAAAGAGGCCAGCGCTATTGGCTATGCACTACCACACTCGGTGAACACGCTAATCAAGCGGGCAGACAAGCGCGCGGGCCGCAGAAAAGCCCTTAAGCAGTACCAGTATCACAGTGGAGGTATCGAACGGCCGGGCACGGAATGGAGTGAAGTAGACGGACGTCGCGTGCGAGTAGGCAAGCTACGTGCTGTCCAGGCCCCGGTGGTGGACTCTCTGCCGACAGCGACCATGACGGTGCACGGTGAGCCCAAAAGCATCAAACTCGATACCGGAGCGCAGTATAGCGTGGCAGGCGAGGCGTGGAAGAGCCTCGGCAGAAGGTTGGACACATTGCCACCGGTGGACTACATGGAGGGATTTACGGGAGACGCAGTGAAGGTGCTTGGAGTGTGGCGTTTCCACTTTGTCACACAATAGTTGCAGACAATGGTGGTGGATACCTTGGTCGTGGAAGGCGCGGCGACGGACTTTCTGCTCGGAGAAGACTGGATGCTGGCGCATGGTGTCAAGATTGACTTCTTATCAGGGAGATGAAATGGTATGAAGACGGGCTAAGGAAGGATGTGCCGTTCAGCTGTAAGCGTACAGCAGGGGGCGGACGCTAGCGCGGGTGTGGCAAAGGTGCGGCTTGTACGACGGACCAAATTACGGACGCAGACCTGCCACAATGTGACAGTGGTCGTGGAAGCTCCCGACGGCACATCAGGGCTGTTCCTGCCTACTCCTCGCGCCGAGCCGTACCTGCTGGTCGCCTCGACAGTGACGACGGTGAGGGATGGCAAAATCGTAGTCCCCGTACTCAACCTGGTGGAAAAAACTACGAAGCTCCCGAACCGTGAGACACTGGGCACCTGGCAACCGATGACCGAGGAGATGGACGTTCTGGAGTTGGATGGCGGACTGGACCGGGGGCACGTGGAGCAGTGGCTGGAAAAGAGTTGCAGGCCCAGGCAGACCCGCTCTGCAATGAAAATGAGCTGGACATCGGCGACATGGAGGCGCTGACCGCGAGTTGCTATTAAAACTGTTGCGCAACTATCCAGCGCTGCTCGAACCACGCGAAGGCTGCCAAGCTCGGGGTGGAATATGCGATTAACACTGGCAACGAAGCGCCAGTGAAGATTCGTGCGAGGCGGCACTCACGAGTCGAGCAAGAGATGATTGATAAGGAGGTGGATAAGATGCTCGCCGATGGCGTCATTTAGGAGGGCACGGGAGCGTGGAGCTTCCCGTCGTGCTGGTCCGGAAAAAGGACGGGAGCATTCGGTTCTGCGTCGACTACCGCCTGCTAAATGCGAAGACGGTCAAAGACGTCTATCCTCTGCCGAGGATTGACGACACCATTGAGAGTTTGCACGGGGCCAGACGCTTTACGAGCTTGGATTTGCACAGCGGCTACTGGCAGATCGCGGTGGCTGGACAGGACAAGGACAAGACGGGCTTTGTGACGCGGAGGGGCTTATTCCGGTTCGTGCGCATGCCCTTCGGGCTCTCCAACGCGCCAGGCACCTTCCAGCGCGTAATGGACGCAGTGCTGCGAGGGTTGACTTGGCAGAGCTGCCTAGTTTACCTGGACGACATTATCGTCTTTTCGCGGGGAAGCGTGGCCCGCCACGTAGTCGAGCTGGCGGCAGTTCTGGAAAGGCTAAAAACGCGGACCTGTCACCAAAAGCGAAAAAGTGTACCTTCGCCTCTCAGCGTCTCGAATATCTCGGTCATGAACTGGACGAGGACGGTGTACGGCCTATGAAGAGTTTAGTGTCGAGAGTGCAAAAGTTTCCGGTGCCCGAGGACGAGAAGGAGGTGAAGCGCTTCGTGCACCTCGTCGGGTACTATCGGCGGTTCGTCGCCAAATTTGGGTCAAAGGCGGCACCCATGACCAAGTTCCTGAGGAAGAGTTCCACATGGTGCTGGGGAAACAACAGCAGTCCGCGTTCGAGACGCTCAAGAAGGAGCTCACTGAGCGGCCTTTGTTGGCATACCCGAACTTCGCGAGGCCTTTCAAGCTGGTGACGGACGCATCGCAAGTTGGGCTGGGTGCGGTATTGATGCAAGACCATGGGAGTGGAGACTAGCCGATCGCGTACGCCTCCAAAGTGAACTCGCCAACGGTGGCACAGTACAACATTACGGACCTAGAATGCGCGGCAGTGGTGTGGGCAGTGGATCTATTCCGCCCATATCTGTACGGCCGGAAGTTCGAACTAGTGACCGACCACGCTGCGCTGAGCTGGCTAATGAAAAGTAAGGACCTGGCGGGGCGGCTTCACCGGTGGGCACTGAAGCTTCAAGAGATGGATTTCGAGATTACCTATCGGCCAGGCTCCACCAACGTAGTGGCAGACGCACTGTCGCGAGCCCCCGTCGATCAGTCGACCAGCGGACAGGTGGCCGCGGCAGTCGGAACAGTGGTGCCAACAGCGGCGACAGCAACGGAAGAGACAGTTTCGGCGGCGGGTGAAGTGTCGGACCTGGCGGCAGAAATTGACGAGGACGGTGGGCAGCTGACCGATGAGGAACTGCGCCAGCGGCAAGTACAAGACCGCGAAGTCCAGAGACTGAAGCGGGCTGGAAAGTACGAGGGCAACACCATTGTGGAGGACGGCGGTATTGTGTACATGGAGGACGCGAACGGTTCTCGCAGGGTCGTTCTGCCGGCATCGCTGTGGGCCAAGGTGTTCAGGGAGGCACATGATTCGATTTTGGCATGTCATCTACGAGTACCGCAGACGTACGCGCGCGTTGCGGTCGTGTACTGGTGGCCCACCATGAAAACGCAAGTACGCCAGTGGGTCCAGAGCTGCCGAGACTGTGGCACGCGAAAGACCAGGCCAAAGGAAGTGATCCCGCCGTTACGTAGCCAAGGTGGTGGAGTACCTAGAGATCGCTGGGCGCTGGACATGGCCGGACCCTTGCCGGTCACAGAGGACGGGAATTGGTATGTCATCGCCGCTGTGGACTACGCCACCACGTACGCTGTGACAGTGGCTGTGCCTTCGCACACAGCACCGGTGATCGCACGGTTTATTGCCGAGCGTATAGTCCTGGTATATGGACCAATGCGCGAGCTAGTGCATTGGTGCGGACGGAGCGCCAGAATTAGGCGGCAAAGTGTTGAACGAGCTAGCAGCGCTACTGCAAGTGCGGCAGGTGTCGCCGGTGCCGTACAGACCGATGTTACTAGGGCTGGCGGAACGATTTCACAAGGTCTGGAAGGACATGGTGTCCATGTATGTGTCCGAAGAGCAGAATGATTGGGACAAGTGGCTGCCCTGTGCCACGTACGCGTACAATGGCGCCAGGCACGGCACGACAAGGTTTTCTCCGAACGAGCTCATGTTGGGGCGGCGCCTGAAGCTGCCGAACGAGCTGTTGCGAGCGAGTGGGTCTCACGAATCGACGACTGGGCGGAGTATCACCGTGCCCTGGTCCGGCGCATGAAGAGGGCCTCGGAGTTGGCCAATGCCGCCATAGTAAAGGACCAGAGAAGGCGGGCGAAGTACTACAACCGCCAGGTGCGGCACCGCTCGACGTTCAAACCTGGGGATTTAGTGTGGCTGTTGAGGCCGCCACGTGGCAAGGGGACGACCAAGTTGGCTCACCAGTGGGTGGGACCAGCAAAGATCGTGGAGGACGCACAGCATGACAACTGGTTGATTAGGCGGCTCGACACTGGCGAGCGGGTGGTCACACACAGCAGCTTCGTCGTGTCGTACCACCACCTAACAGGACTGCTCGAACGGATAGCAAGGCAAACAATTGGAGAGATGGCGGTAGAAGACCACGAGGCGGATACCGTCGCTCCCGAACGGGAAGCAGGCGAAGATTCGGCTGCCACCACAAGAAACCGCCCGGGCGAAAATGGCAGCAGCGCACCAGAAGAGGATACGCCGACGAGCGGTGACACGGCAACATTCCCTCCAAATATGGCAGCACAAGCAGCGACAGATGCGGTGGTGCTGACTGTCCGGACGAGCAGACAAGTTACCCGAGAGGAGGCGCCGGCTGCCCCGAGGGCCAGGAATAGTGCTCCCGGAGCAAGAGAAGACGGCAACCGCAGTGCTGAGCCAGCATTACGCAAACCACCGCGTAAGAGGAAGGTCCGGACCAGCGACGAAGCCAAAAGCGAGACAGATGAGCCCCCAGTGCAGCAACAGCGGCGACGTGAAGCTGATGCAGCCAGAGAAGCCCGTGCGGAGCGACGTCGAGCCCTAGGCGGAATATTTGTCCACCATTCCGCACTACCCATTTTACCTCCGCCGACCAGCTGCCCCTCGGCATCATACCGCGGGGGTTTCTGGGCGGGAGAACCAAGCGTTCCCCGTCCGGTTACCACATTGTTCCAGTTGCCGACTCCTGCTGACTGTTCCTGGTCCCCCAGTACTGCTACTGCTGTCGTTGCTGGTGCTGTGCTCGTGGGTGCCAGCGCCTGACGCGTATCGTACGCCGTTTCTGCGGCCTCCAGGCTCACCAAGCGTCCCTCACCATACTCACCCGTGTGCCTGACTGCTGCCTGGACGGCCTCCCTCAGGTATGTTGCCTCCCTTCCACGGATATGCGTGGCGTTTGCTTGGTTGCTCATGCCGTTCACGAAGGCCTCTACTAACCATTCCTCGCTGATGTTCCTGCCTGCTACAATTTTCCGTAGGTTCTGGGCAAAGTCCACCAAGCGCTCGCCCCTCATCTGGCGGTGGGCATTCAGTCGCGCGATGATCTCGGGCTGAGAGCTCTGAACCATATATTGCTCCTTCATGAGCCGTGCAAGGTTGTCGATGGTTTCCTCGTCTGGAGACAGCTCGCCATCGATTGTGCTGTACCATTCCAATGCCTCGCCCTCCAGCAGCGTGGTTGCCGCCATGAAGAGCTCATGCTCGGTCCACGTCACTCCTGCTGAGGTTGCCTGGTTGCGCACTTCGGCCTGCAGCGCTTTCAACCATGCTGTCACCGACACGGTTCCATCGCGTCCCTTGTATTTTGGAACCTTCAGCTTCTTGTGTCTGCGGTACGGTGCAGGCGGCAGCGCCGGTGCCATGGTGGCATATCCCTGCGGATATCCTGGTGCACCTGCTGGGTACCATGGCGGATAGCCTGGGGGATATCCTGGCGCGTTTCCTGCTGGCACGTTTCCTGTTGGCGCGTTTCCTGGGTACCCCGGCGTGTTTCCCGCTGGGTATCCGGGCGGATTCCTTGTTTGGTTTCCTGCCGCCGAGTTCGTCCTGGCCGCTGCCTGCCGATTTGCTCCTGCCATGGGTGCTGCTGCCCCAGAGAACATCGTTGTTGGGGCTGGGGCCGATGCTGATGCCGGCGCTGCCGTCTCCGTGAACGCCGTCACGGGGCCTGAAGCTCCGTAGGCCATCCCGGCCGCTGATGCTCCTGACAGCGTAGTCGCGTATCGTACGCCGCCTGGCGCCGCTACAGGGTTTGCTGTTGACACTGGTGCCGCTGCTGGTACTGGTACCACTGCTGGTACTGGTACTGGCAGATCAGTCGTGGTTGCTGTTGGCAACGTCACAGGGGCAGTCGTTGGTACCGCTGTCTGCGCTCCTGGTGTTCAACTTACCGACCCACTGATGATGCTCCAGCTGTGGGGGCTATTGCTGCGCTCATGCCCGTGGTCTCTAGCACTCCACCGATGCCAAGCGTTGCCCCATCCACTGGGTCTCTACCAGCCAGCCCCGGAGTCGCTGATGCCCCCAGCGGCGTGTTTCCTGCCGCTCGGATATCGGCCGTGGCGACGATCGCTGTTCCGCCGTCCCCCGTGTCCACAGTTGTCGTCGTCTTGGGCCTCTTGGTCGGCGAGGCCCGTCCAGCTGGCTGCCTAGCGGCCGAAGCAGAGCGTCGCTGCGCTCTCGTCCCTCGGGCTGATGCGCCCGTACTTGCATCCGTAGACGTTGTAGGGGTAGCCATCCTGCTGCTGCTCAAATATACCCCACAGTTCCCAACGGTATCAGTTCCTTTCCGTTCTCGTGTTCCTTTCCTGTACTATTTCTCCAGAGCTCGAGCTCACAGGAACCAAGCTCGCGGTGCAGGATTCCCCGTCCACACACGCACAGATGGCCCCTGTATGACCACCATGTCGGCTCCCTCTCGGCCACTTCCACACATTCCACTTCCATCGCTGGCAGCATGCAATAGGTACCGACGCATATGTATAGATAAGACACAAACCAGGCACTTCGACAGGTGTCATCGTCCAGCCGACGACGTACTCCTTCCAGTACTCATGAAGTTTCCATAGAGGCGGCTTACGGGTGGGAGTATTCTCGACGACCGCACCGTCCGACACGGCTTTTGGCTGCTCCCCGCAAGGAATATCCGGGCACTCACATGCATATACATCGTACTGCAGGACATCACGGCCACACTCAACACTCACACTTGCTCAGTCCTTGCAGTACACGCGGCCAGGAGGAGTCCACACACTGGCCCCTGCCTGTCCCCAATGGGCGCAACCCACTGCCCGAGCCCTCTACGCACACAGCCAGCCACTTCAGTCCATGTCCCTCTCCATACTGCATCTCACCTGCTGTTATGCGTGCCTCTCCCTGTAGCGCCGGCCAGTTGCCGCAGTACGCCACCTGCTCAATGCTTTGTTGGGTAGGGCCAGCCCGTCCTGGCTGACACCCCACGCGTATATTAGTCCTTTCAACCTGAGCACTTCGTGTCCAAATCAAGACTGCTCCCTGCGGCGACCTGCCCGCCGCCACCGAGCCTACCGCCTACAGACTGCCTACCGCCGTTCACTACGTATCCTTCGTCTGGTTTCTCCAAGCCCACGCACTTCGTTGCCCCTCTCCGTCCTGGGCGATCCCTGACCTCACAGCTCGCCCTGGATTTCGCCTCGCCTTCTCCACTCCTCGCCCGTACGCCTCCGTGGTGCGTCCTCTCTCCGATGATCTTCCAGCGGCGTCGTACCTTCAACTTGCACCCAGCCGCTACTGGGCGGCAGTAGTCCTTTGGTACGCCCTTGCGTACCCGTGTCACCGAGCTCTTGGTCAGCAGTCGCCGTCACTGCCCGTAAGGTCGATGGTCACTTGGCCGAGGGGCCCCAGGCTCAGGCCCCGACCTTTGTGACCACGAACCTCCACCCGTCTACAATGTTGCTGAAGACGATGCATGCGGGAATGCTTCTGACAAAGGAGAAGAGCACCTGACTGCCGCCGAAATTAACTATTATCTCACATGGATAGGGAAACTTTTAATATGTGCCGATACTACAGGAGTGTCAGACAGATCGGTGAGCGGACTTCGTGCAATGCAGCGATTATTCCGAGAGGAATTGGGAAACAAACAAGGACGTGTCAATTCATCGATCGCCCTGTACGACTTTGACTTTAGCCATAGTTAAGCACCCTTTTGACGGAATATATGTCGATTTTTTATCCCACATTCCGTCTGAGGGGATTTAGTAATAATTACTTAGCTTTGTATACCACGCGTGCTTAGTTAGTCATCGGGAACCCACATTTTATTCCATTTGAGGGTGTATTCCAAGTCTGGGGATTACTAACGAGGGGTTCATCTGTACGTAGGACTTTCTGCACCCTTTTCGTCCTAAAATCAGTTTGAAAGCCATGACACGCCTCTCGGAGCTGGCGCTGCCGGCGACGCTGTTCCTGCTGCCGTGCCTGGCCATCCTGGAGCGCTGCGTGGCCGACGGGTCGCTCTTCGCATTGCACCCGGCGCTCAACGCACTGGCGCTGCTCGTGTGCCTGCCCAGGTGCCTCTCAAACCAATGATCGCTATCCGAAACCAGTCATTGACACATTTGTTCCGGTGGTTTACACACTATGCAGCGCGTTGCAGGCGATGCTGCAGCGGAAGAGCGAGACGGACCACGCTAAACGGTGTGTGGTGGGGCTCGTTGCAATGTATGGGGCTCGGTATTGACGGATTGTGGTCGTGGTGGCAGCGTCTGGCTGACCAAGCTGCATCTGCTGCTCAACGTATCGGCTGGGGCTCTAGTGACGGTCGCAGGCGCCGCGGCGTACGTTGCCAAGCGTAGCGCTGGACAGCAGCATTTCAACTCGCCGCACTCGTGGGCGGCGCTGGTCACAGGCATGTTCTTCGCGCTCAACGTGTTCCAGGGGCTGCTGCTGACGTTCGAGGGCACGCGACCCAACTGGCAGTGGAAGGACGAGACGCACGTGCTCACGGGCGTGCTGATCTACGTCGGAGGCGTGTCGACGCTGCTGTATGGACTGCACACGAGCTCGTGGGGAGCGCGCCACTTTGCTCCGGAGCGGCAGTTCCAACTCACGGTGCTGATCATCGCGGCCCACGTGACGCTGCTGGGGAAGGCGCTCGTTCTGCAGCGACGCCAGAGCAACGTGCAGCAGCAAAAAGCAGCCAAGATAGCCTGAACAGCAGCATTATAGCGAGGTGCAGCCATAATAGTCTAGCGCCATGCCCAGGATGGAGGCTACAGAATACGTAGTGCAGCACATCCGCATGACATCACGCTCGACTGCGATGATGATGCCCCAGCTGTCGACCGTCACCATACAAACGCCAGGCTAAATGAGACCATAAATTCATGCCGCGTTCGTTCGGGTGGTCCGTCACAATTCAAATATCGCTGGAACGCAAGAGGAGGAAGAGATGGCCAAGACGCTGGAGCTGCTTGTGCTGGGCGGACTGCTGGGTGCGCCCTGCGCCACTATCCTGGCCAAGTGCATCGCGGCGCCGTCACTGTTCGCGCTGCATCCGGCCGCCAACGCGCTCGCCTTCCTGCTGTGCTTCCCGGCGTAAGACTCGGATCCCTGTCGCCTCTTTACCGCCGGAAAGCGGGTGCTAACGTTGCTGGTGGTGCATGTGTGCAGAGGACTGTACGCGATGCTGGAACGCAAGGGCGAGACGGACTTCAAGAAGCGGTCAGCTTAGCTTTGATGATCTCCGATCCCTGTGACTCGCGGCCTGCAGAGGAGACTGACGCTGTTGTGGGTCGGTAGCGTGCTACTATCCAAGCTGCACATGTTCTGCCAGGTGATTGCCATGCTGCTGCTGTGCGCCGGTGGCACGGCCGCGTACCTGACCAAGGACGCGTACGGCAAGGCGCACTTCACGTCCACCCACTCGTGGGTCGCCGGTGGCACGGCCACGATGGCTTCGCTCAACATGGTTGGCGTACGTGGCAACTTGTCAACACCCGTGACTGTACATGGAATTGACACTTGCTGGTGATCGACGTGCAGGGCCTGGCGACCACCTTTGGAGGAAAGAAGACGAGCTGGCAGTGGAAGAACCCAGGCCACCGTATCGGCGGCACGCTGGCCTTCCTGGGCGGAGGTGCGTGTCTGGATCTGCCAAAAGAGTCGTGCTGTTTCTAATTTCTAACATAACACCACAATGACTTTGTGGCTGCAGGCTGCAGCGTCGTTCTCGGCGTGTATAGCGGCGGCTGGGGCGTCGCGCAGCTCGGCGAGGGGTTGCAGCTCAAGGTCGCGAGCTCCGCCGCCGCCGCGTACTCGCTGCTGCTCCTCAAGCTCGCGACCAGCAAGTCCGTCGCTCCCATTAAGAAGAGCCACTAAAGTGGCCACGTGATACCCCGCCCGAAGCTCTCGGCCCGAAAGTGATGAGCTCATCAAGCCACAGCCTCTATTAACAGCAGCAGTCTACCGTAAACGAAATCAACCAAGTGACGCGATTGCTCATTTTCGTTTTTGAAGTTTGCGAATCATCGACCAAGTCTCTACCGTGCCCTCCCACTTATCTCCCACCTCCTTCCTTCCTTCTCTCTTCTAAGTAAACGCGACTTCAACGTTAACTTACCCGAGTTCCCCTCGTTATAACCGGTTCCTTACCTTCTCGAACACCTCACTTCTGCTTTTTCTCCAGTCTTGTCACAATGGAGCGCGCGGACGCGGACGTCGACGCCCCAGCGGCTCTCTCTCCGCCCATAGAGGCCCCCAGCGCCCCTCCCGCCCCTCATCTTACAGCTGATACGCCTCCCGATCCATCCAGCCCCATCTCGTCGCCTCCTGACGCTGATGACGCGCTGCATCTGCGCCTCAAGACACTGGACGAGCGCGTGTTCGACGTGCACGCGCGCTCCTCCATGTCGGTCCGCGACTTCCGCGCGCAGGTGGCGCAGGCCACGGCCGTGCCCGCCACCAGGCAGCGGCTCATCTACCGCGGGAAACTGCTGAAGGACGGCGCGGCGCTGGCGGCCTACGACCTGCAGGACGGACACACGGTGCACCTGGTGGCCAGGCCGGCGGCAGCAGCTGCACGGGGCCAGACGGAGGAGAACGAGCCGCTGAGACGCCCCCGAGTCGTGACGAGACGGAGACAGCCAGGCCAGGAGCTCACGGGCAATGCCTGGAACTTGGCCGTGCTGAGGGAGGCCCTGAATGGACCCACGGGCGAGAACACAGGAACGGCAGCGGCAGGGGCGACGGAGGGGAACAGGCCGCTGCCCATGCTGAGGGAGATGCTGGACGAGATGAACGAGTCGCCTCAGGAGGCGGCGGCCGGGATGGGGCTCGGGGACTTGCCGGCGCATTTGAATCGCAGAGGGGAGACGCAGCCGGTGGACTTGGAGCCCATCACACAGGGCATCATGACCGTGAGGACGGTGCTGTCGACGGCGCTGGAGCAGGAGGATGCGCAGTTGACGGAGCAAGTGGAGCAGGAGGCGAGGGTGGAGGAGCAGCAGACGACGCCGAGTGTCCGTCGCGGTCAGCGCCAGTTCTTTGTGGGGCAGTGGCTGGATGTGAAGGACACGGTGAACCAGTGGCTCGAGTCGACGGTGATGGATATTGCCGACGGAAAAGTTCTGATCCACTACCACGGCTGGCCTACGAGATGGGACGAGTGGATCGAATTTGACTCGGACCGTATCGCTTCTTTCCGGACGCGGACGTTGCATACGCAAATCCAGCAGCGAATGTCTCCCGTTCCGACGACGAGAGTACCGAGTGCTCCTCGCGTAGGTGACAACGATGTGCGGCACATGGTCGTCGACGTGCGGAATCTCATGCGCGAGATGATGCCGCACATTGACAGGCTGGCAGCCTTGTGTGAAGAAGATTTGCGGCGTGAGCAAGCCGCGAACCAGACACAACAAGGTGAAGCTGTTCCACTTGATGGCTCTTTGGAGCAGAATGTCGGTGCGTCTGATCAAAGGCCGTCAGCCACGGGGAGACGCGCGAAAACGAAGTGTCGGAGATGGCTCATTTAGTGGCACCTCTCTTTGATCGCTTTGGGCGGCTGCTGATGGATTCCGTGCGGTACTTTGATCCATTACTGCGCCCAGAACTTAGAGGCACATCTCTGCGTCAGCAGGAGCGCCGCTCGACGGCCTTGCGCCATGGCAATGGAAGAGGTGCGCAACCGCGACAAAACTCAGGCGTGTCGGCATCAATGGAAGCCCAGGACAGCTCATTGTCTCTCCGTGATTTAATTGCCACATCTCCTCGTACGGCCAGCGAGTCCATCCAGCCCAGACGCAGTATCGACGTTCATATTCATGCGATTGTGGCGCCAGCATCTCTGTCGTCGTTTGCCTCCCTGTCTCGCGGTAATAGCGAAACAACCAGTGGCCAGGTTGCCACTGGCGCTTCTTCTCAAAATATTCGGCGGCCCCTTTCATCTCCGCCTAGGCCACTGTTTGATTTTGGGGAATCGAGCAATGCTGACGGTAATACCATTCATGATGATGAAGGTGACCACAGTCGTGTTCCTCTGCTGGGATCATATCGCCATCGGAGTCACTCCCAAGCCAGGGAGTTAGGTCAGCAGCAGCGATCAGTCACGCGAGACCTGGACGAGTTCCTATCGGATGATTTTTTTGGGACTTCGTTTGGCCATGATGATGACGATGACAGTGACGATGATTCGAGCATCAGTTTCTCACATTCTGCGAGCAGCCATACAATGCAGGCAACGTATACTCCTCCTTCGCCATCGGTTCAAGTTTCTTCACCGCGTACTCCTCGTAGCGAGGACTACCCTGAAACACCTAGTAGTATGATTGGTGTCATCCCTGAAATTGCGGAGGCTGAAGAAAGGGCGCGAGCTCGAGAAGCTGAGCGAGTAGCGACTCCACACGAAAGTGGTTACAGGGGAGATATTCAGCGGGTGTCGTCTGATTCATCTGCATCTGGGGGTCTTCATCATCTGGCGCATCAGCAGCCTTCCCTACGTTTCTGGAAGTCATGCGGCGCACGCTTAGTGGTGTCAGAAACTTTGTGCACAGTGACACAAACGACAGGTCTGGCGAAGAGACTGGTCAATCCGTGGAGTTGGCTTCTAGTTTTTCGTTGCCGTCGTCGGCATCGTCAACATCATCGTCACCGTCACCTGATGCCCAACAACTTAATGAAAATGTGGTTGCTCGTCCACGCGGATCAAGCGGTGAGAGCAGTATCGAGGAAGATCTGGATGAAGTGGATTAAGGTGGCCTACAGGCTTAAGGACTACGCCAGTGCGTAGTTCATGGTGCGACTTCGGGCGCACTTGTATTTGTATATGAAAAGCGTATCTTCCCCGTGCGATATAGGCGTTTCTTTCGGGGTAATTATTCAATTGGTATTGATGCTGCTAACGACCCAATTGTTTTTAGGCTGGTTGTCTGCTCATTTTAGCCTGGCCGCTCTCATCAGTTGCCGAGTATCGCCCAAAGAGAGGCCGGCGATCATGAAGCGAATGCAAGTGGAGCTACGGCCGAGGGCTGCAGCTAAAAAGCGAGAGCCCCCACCATCATATGAACAGGCTCTGTTCATGGCTGACAGTCCCGGCTCAAATGTCGCTGGTGCGCCAGCTTCAGTTTTTGACGGCCCCAGGCCAGCGCAAGATGAAGACAATGAGTCTTATGGAGAATCCTTTGAGTCTGAAGATGGCGAAGAGCATGTGGACGATGAACCTGCAGAAGCAGAACCGGAAGCCGTCGTATCGAGTGCATCGAGTGCAACGTTAGAGTCGGACGACATTGCCAATGAGAATGAAAATTTACACGACGGTTGTCTTGTCGACGATGGTCCAGTCGATGCCAGCGAGTTTTCCGATGATGATGAAGAGATTCGCCAGCCCACTCATGCTTTGGTAGACGAAGACGACGCAATACAGCAAACTCCGTCAGCTGAGTCAATGAGACGTGAACAACCGAAGCAAACAAGTAGCTACTATGACCAGCACACATATACAGTCATATCGCGCCTGCGTGCCGTCAACAAGCGGCTTACTCGTCAACTGGAGCAGCAAAACAAAGTGGTGTCGCACCTGAACGAGGAGAGAAAGAGGCACTTGCAGTCAATCGATACGCTACGTGCCGACTTGCAAATGCACAAGCAAACCCTTCGAGCGCTGCAGCCCATTACCCCTGGTGAAGTGGCGATAAACAAGAACCATAACCATGAAGCGCTACCGGCAGTGCCGCGACCACCGCAACAGCAATTTGTAAGCTTGAGAGACGAAAAAGACGATGGTGGAAGATCGCTAACACCACGTTCGCCTGCCTCCCCGTTTCGGCGTCCACCACTATCTCCATTAAATCCCGATTCCCGAACGAGTCCTCGTGCAAAGACACCGGTAATAGTAGAAAAATGCTGTGGAATTTGTGGCAAGTCGAATATTCAAGATGCACGCTTCACAGAAATGTACACAACCAAACTGGAGAAAGCAGAAGCGGACCGGAAGGAGATTCAGGTACGACATGCTCACCAATTAGCTAACTACTCGCATGAACTTTCACGGCTAGAACGGCTTCTGGAGAAAGCCCATGTCGTCGTTCAGGAGAAAGACAATGAGCTTCGTCTACAGCGTACACGCCAGCTTTATTGCACTCCACCAGTCATCCCAAATACTTCAGGAGCTGTACTTCTCCGCAGAAACAGCAACGCAGCAGGAAATGGACTCGCACAAAACAGCACTGCTGGTCGAAGGGAGAGCTTGCAAATAAAGAATATTTTTCGGACGACATTTGGAAGGGTCTGCTCCCGCTAGCTGTTCCGAAGGGGACAAACAGTCCAAGTGATGGCGATAGAGATCATCTGAGTGAGGCGATTACTGTGGCTACTCCAGCGTCAGCTCCAGTATCGTTTACGTCGCATGTGGGCCAAGCATTTGAGCAATTGTTAAAACACCAGCTCGTGTCCTTGCATGACCATACACTAGATCGTTGCACGCTGGAGTGGCTCCAGGAAGTACGCCACTGCGGGTCACAGATGCTAACGCTTCATCACTCTTTCCAGGTCTTGGCACATTCGCTCCAGCGCCTAGCGGAGTGCTCGCATCTGTATCAACTCGCTGAAACCCTGACGGATGAGTGCCGCGAGTTGTTGCAAGCCGAGCAAGCACTTGTGCTCGTCGTGGACAAATCCGAGCAAGAGTTTTGGTGCCGTTTGCCGTCGCGTCTAGCTAATGAAGACGTCATGGAGTCTAAGACAACACATTCGAGTAAGCACCAAATGGGAACGGTGCGCTCAGCATTGCTCCCCTGAACACCTCTGGAAGTCCGTTTGATACTGTCTCCGTAGCAGTTCCATGTGGGATGGCGTCGCTCGTGTATCACACAAAGCGACCATTGCTTCTAGCTGCGGGTCAGATAACTCGACACCCAAAGTATTCTGTGGCTACCGACAACTCTGATCGCCTTGTGACGTATCCGAGTTCTTCAACGCTACTTGTGCCGATTATACACGACAACCGAGTTGTAGCTGTGGTTCAGGTGTGCGGCAAGCTGACACAAGTGGAGGCACTTGGACTTTCGATAGCCCTCGAACGGTCTGCTGCATTCACACCCGAAGATCAAGCCCTCCTGACCTTGATGTGCCATTTTTCAAGTGGATTGTTTCCTAAGGTGGCGTATTTCACCGATGTTGAAAGCAACAAGGTAAATGAGGAGACGTTTATCCAGCTTGCGCCTGAGATATTCACGTGTCTCCACTTTGACGAGCTGGGAAAAGTTGTCATTCAAAATGCAAAGAATATTCTTGACGCAGACCGCTGCTCACTGTTTGTTGCCGATAGTGCATCACGAACCCTTCACAATTGGCACAGCGACATTAGCGGCGCTGGTGTCAAGATCTACCAGAGATCTGAACAGAAGGCCGACGCAGGAATGACGATTCAATTTGGCCAAGGTATCGTTGGGCTAGTAGCTGAGACACAGCAGCCCATCAATATCCCGGATGCTTATGATGATCCGCGATTCAACTCGGCATGGGATCAAAGACGCATTATCGCACGAAAAGCATGCTTACCGTACCAATCATCTCCAATATGGGTGCAATCGAGAAGTCGACAGTGAGTCGCACAACGACTAACAACAAGAGTGATGCCAATCCAGAAGGGGGACCGAAAACTGCAAAGCAACCTCCAATAGATCAAACTCTGCTTGGTGTAGTGCAGGTGATTAACAAATCAGGAGGTGCGCCATTCCGAGCGAAGGACGAGTTTTTACTTCAAACGATATCTAAGCTCATTGCGTTGGCTATTGAGAACTCTCAGCTATTTCAAAGAAATCAAGAGCTGTGCTGGAACGTTGGCAAGCTTATTGCTGATGGCGATATCGTGGAGGCCATAGTAAACCTTGGAACAGCAGCAGAGCAAATTATCGGTGTTGAAGGTGCTGCTGTCTACATCATAGACCCCGACACACATGAGTTGGTCACATTTCACCACAAACGGCGCTATCGGATTGCATTGGGAGAATCAGCTTACAGCGGTTCGCTGATGGAAGAGGCTGTGCGTTCACAACAGCTCACGATCGTTAACGATGTATCGAAAGCTGCATCGTTCAACGCGTTTGTTGACAGTATTAGTGGTATTCCAGCGCGCAACGTGCTCTTTGCGCCGCTAGTTGTCGAAGATTCGGACAGCATACTCCCAGGGCTCTGTAAATTACCCAGCGGTGCTCCTTCACTGTCAGCAGATCCCGGGCAGAAACTCGTTGGTTTGCTCCAGCTTGTTAACATCAAGGGACGCAAAACACATTTTGATCAGCACGACCTGTTCTTGTCAATCGTTCAGAGTCAGAGCTGCAGTGTGTTAGCAGCCATCTTGGAGAAACAGCGTATGCTGCGCCAAAAAGAACAAATTGCGTTGCTACTAGACGCATCGATGTCCTTCTTCAAAGAAATGAGTGTTGTCGGTGTCATTAATGCTGTCTATAACGCATGCGTGAGCATTTTCGATGCCAATACCACAGCTCACCTCTACCTCTGGGAAGCAAGCGCATACCCAGTCGACAAAGACCGTGAACGTCACATGTGGACATCCAAAATCTCTCCACAAGCTGCAGCTTCAATCGCATCGAGATCAACACCGCAGGGCTCTACAACGAAAATTCAGCACGTTGTTACAGATGCCCGTGGTGCTACGGCAATGAGTTTCATTCCATCTCTAGGAGCACAGGCACGAAAGCTATCGGTTGTGACAGACCAAACGCTTCGAGCACCCACAAGCGAGGGGCTTTTTCAACACGTGCTCATGCGCGGCAGCGCTGTCATCGTCAAGAGTTGGATTTTTGATGAAATTGAAGAGGAGGCTGAAGGTGAAGCAGACACCTCTGCTAGCGACCAAGACCAGACAGAGAATAATCATCAGCAAGGTGGAAGACGTGACACCAGTGCGAAACCACTAAAGGCCTCTGCAACACGTCGACGTTTGCGTCCGCATGTAGATAAATACACATTGAGGGCTACTCGATCCGACATTCGCCTGGGCTTTACTCGGCACGCCGTAGTTGCATGCCCTGTATGGAGTAGCTACGGTCAGGAGATTGTTGGTGTGCTTATGCTGATTTTCCCTCGTGATCACGCTGCAGTTGCGGGTGGTGGCCGTAGCGAGCAGCTGAGTACGCTGCCCATTCTTACTCGGCAGATTTCAGGTGCACTTAGTGTCTGCCAAGATTTGATCACCGTATCGACGCGTGCTCGCAGGATGCAGGGCATGTTGGAACTCTCTCGACAAGCCCCGAAAGCTGCTGTGTCCCTGACTCTCACTTCACGCGGTCACCTCGGATCGTTTTCGCAGCCTCTAAACGTGTGCTCTCGTGTGTTTAGTGAGCGTGCACTCTTCGGAGAGCTACATCCGATATCTGCTGCAAACTTGACGGTGCATTCGCTCTACATGGACGAAGACGGCCATCGCTGGTGTTTTCAGCTATCAGGGGTGACTGCGCATGAAATGAGCTGTGATCACTACGTCGAGTGGATCGGCAAAAATGTAGAGCTCCCTACAGGTTACAAGGAAGCTGAAGTGTTTGCTAAACTCCGAACGGACTTGCAAAACGTCTATGCTCGCAAGGAAGTGATCACCGGCGTCGTCGATGCTCATCCCCACCAACGAAAAGTTAACAAGGGTTCCAGCTCGCTCGATGATAGTGGAGACAGCGACTCACAAGTAGATACCGCACTGCCAAGGGCTGTGCTCTTGAAAATCCGGCAGTTGTTGTGGAGTTTACGGACACTGTGTGGCAAGTCGATCTGGGTCGCGCTAGTCATGCGTTGTTTGGTGCTTTCGTCAGGCAGGACGGATGCAAAGGAAAAAAACTCGTATCACGACACGAATTAGAGCAAGCGCTTGGCACAGATCCGGGAGGTGCTGGCATTTCGATGGGGGTTGCGGAATGGGACCAACTGCATGATTATTTCGCAGACGAAGAGCATGGCCTCGTAGACGTCCAGGCAATGCTGATGGCTCTGCGTCCACAGCTCAAACCGTTTCCAGTGATAACCTACGAACTTGCACCGGTCCTAGACACAGTGACGCAAGTTGTTGTGGGCGTGCAGATGCTTCTCTACAGCTGAGCACCTTAACATCAACGACTAATAAGCAAACTAATCAATCGAAGATCTATGTATTAGAGGAGAGTCCAGCACCTTTGCTAACGCTACGACTTGAGTAAAAGGATTGACTTGACTGCAATGCGCCTACAGCTCATCCTTGGCCTTGGGCTCATCGACAAGCTCGTCCTCAACCTCGTCATCGGCTGACGGCTCATCGCTGGCGGATTCAGCGGACGGGATTGTCTCGAGATCGTCGACAACCTCAACGTGCACGGTACCCGACTTTTTCGACACCATCGTTTTCTTGATCAGTTTTAGGGTGGGGCTGGGATCCCTTCTCCATTTATACTTGCCTTCCGTGTTTTGTTGACTGCACTATATGAGGTCGTGGACGTGTGTAGGTCGGTACGCTGGCACCACGTCGCAGCAAAGTTCGGTCATCTGGAAGTCGTAACACTTGTGCTACCGAGGTTTCTCAGCAAGACACCAAAACTTGTATATGCTAGCAACGCCAAGGGATACACACCGCTTGCTCTAGCTGTGACAAACGTGTAGCAGTGTATCTCCTAGCCATGACAACACCACTGTTCGTCGATCAGGTTCTTCCGGGGCGAAAGCATACTCTACTACACGAAGCTGCCAGACTTTTACTGGAGACAGTTGTGGCTAAACTGCTTGACGCCTGGACGCAGCGCACAACAATTCATGAGGCAATACAGTACTTGTTAGGGTCGGGGATTGAAGGTGGGCTGTTTCAGCCTGCAGTCAGCAAGGAAAAAACAAGTCACGAATGGTGCAGAAGGAGGCGGGTGCGGAAACAGATGCAACAGCAACGGACAAGGACGAGAAGCGCGCTCAGTTAGAAGAAGAAGAGGCCGAGACAGACGAGGAAACGACCGAGAGCAAGATCGACTGGTTGAGCAACCAATGCACCTAAGCTGGCGGCAGTTCTTCTTGTGGATAGTCTCTGGCTGGCTGCTTCTGTGCGTGCTGGTAGTGGCGACGCCGTTCGTGATGAAGATGTTGGAGCCGTCTCTGCCGTACTGTGATAGTGTGTGGCGTGAGGCCTCAATCAAGCAGATGCGGTGTCTTCGTCGAAGGATGCCATCGACTACTCCTGGATAGCATCCTTGGCGCAGAAGTTTAGTTGCAGAGCATAAACCCAGCTCAGCAGCTCTTACTGTACTATCATGAATTTACCATCACAATATGATGGATTTAACGGGGGAAACCTATATCCACAGTTACATATAAGGGCAATTTTTCCCGTAGATTCCGAAAATGACGTCTGTTTCGGCCAATTCCCAACCGTTTTACCAATAGAACAGCTCAAACAAAAGTACGACGTCAATCAAAAGTTCAGTGACTCGGGTTGTATGCTCGTTTTGAAGATTCTTTGACTTCATATTGGTTGATTATGTGGATAGTACACGATTTCACGAGAAAGTACGAGGTATTGGTTACGGCCCGCAACAACCCGCACCCCGGTATTTAACCAGCGGGGTAAATCTCAGGAACATCATTATTGATTGTGAAGGTTATTGGTCAATGTGCTCGGCTCAGTCTGCTTTGAACAAACTAGCAAAATATAAAGTTTAACAAATAACAGTTCATCGCTGTTATTAAATTAAATCTGCCACGAGCAGCTGCGAGGGGGTGTATTGACACCGATCAATCTGGCAGCAGCACCTAGACTTGTGAGAACTGCCACCTGCACAAAAGGCGACAGCACACAAAGCACAAAAGTGGGTTGTCCACCCAGACCGGAATAGAACACCACTGGTCCCCAGTTGAACCACACATGTCAAAGGAGAGGTCACACCGAAATGACAAGTGGTTAACATCACCTTCGTTCCCGACGACCGATTTTGCGGCACCGCACCACCCGGGCGCGCCAATACCTACACAGAGGGTGTAGTACATAAGGGTGTAGTACATACAACGCAGGTTAGAGAATTTCTCCTTTTATCGGAAAGTAAATACTAGGACGCAACTTTAAATGCAAAGTCATATATTGATCGACAGACGCTCTAAATCATCGCAGTGCAGAGGTCCAACAACCTTCTGGAGCGCTTGCCCCTTTGAAGCCGAGACTCTATAGCTCGTTTTGTCGGCTTGTGGGAGCGGGGAGTTCGTCGAAGACCTCGTTGGGGAATGTGTGAATCAAGGTCGTCTTGTGAAGCGGGGGCAGCGTGCACATCGCAAAGATCTACCTGGCTGTTTCCCACTGTCTGTCTTTACGCCAATTGCTGTCCATTACTTGTCGCTGAACTCTGGATTTGCTCGCTCTGCACATCCAACACACCATCGTTGGTATCGTCATTGTAGACACGTGCGGCATGATTTGCCACTGATTCCGAATCGCTGGAGTCACCCGCGGCTTGGGAGGCTCCGTCTTGCATGTAATCGGCATGAAAGATTTGAAGTTCAGTGCTGGAAGACAAAGGCGCAGTTGTCCTGGTAGGAGGTGTGTCTACTTGAGAAGCGTTTCCGCTACTTCGTCAAAAGGCATCGCTCGGTGCCGAGGATGAACAAACTGTCTCGATGTGTTGTCAGCGCCTGCCAATTGAGTACCAGCGTTGATACAGGCTGCTATGAGATGACAGCAAATCCCGTTTTTTACAGCGTATAAACAGGGGCAAGATTTGCTTCGAATGTCCACAACCCATCCTCCGGCAGGCATACTCTCAGTTTGCTTGCGCCGTGCATTAGCTGACTTCACAGACTGCTTCATGGCCTTCTTCTCAGTAGCAGTGAGAAGAAGGGGGCGATGCAAAACTCGATATAAGTCGGCAGGAACGGTGTCAATTTGTGGTAATCGTTCAACTAACAAGCAATTGCGCCGACACAATAGACGATACAGCTGCATCAATTTTTCTGGAGCGGTGCAAAAGTTGCAGAAAGACAAATCGCGGTGCAAAAACGCGAGACGTGCACTGTTCAGACTTGTGATAAGTTGGTCAGGAGTAGATTCACCATCAGGGCACTCTAACTTCAATCGCCGGTGGTATTGCTTAAGGGGATTACTAGTTGCCGCGTACCCCTTTGGCGTGAAAAATGCTTGCCATTTTGCGAAGCGATGTGTGTCAATCCATTGCTTAATAATGTGATCCGTCAGCATTTTTAAGGCAGTTCCCTGAGCAAATCCTCTCCACTTTGCCAGAACCCGTTCTTTGACAGCTGCAAAATGGTGCTCCTTTGCATAATGCATGTCGTACAGATCTTCAAAAATGGATCTTGTCTCTTCTCTGGATACTCGTTTTGCTGTTGCATGTTTCCACACATTTTGTGTCACATGAAAGCAGCACATTAGAACTTTAGAATGGGGAGCTCGGACACACATGCGTTGTACTGAGCAATGTCAGCGTCCATCATGACGAACTGTGGCGAAAATTGGACTTCGCAACTTGCCATAACAACTCGTTTAATGTAGCTGATACACCATCCGATATCTAAGTTGCGCTTTTGAGACGTACAAAAGGGAAAATAGTGCCAACTTTGGTCAGAATATCTGAATGCAAACACCGAATATCCATGTATGACCATGCTGTGTGTACTATCCAAGTGTAAAATGGTTGTACAATCGCTGCGACTTTGTACTGCAACAAAGTCGCGGATTTGCCGGAGACTTGTCATTCCCACCCGAAAAGGAAAAGCCTCTGATCCGTCTCCCAAGTGCGACACAACGCCAGTACCACCAGCACGAGAATCGGGTTGTGAGTCACAAAGAATAATCATATCGAGGTCATCAAGAGTAGCAAGGTCCAGCTGTTCGTAAATGTGACCTTCACAAATCTCGATCATTGGTGCCATAGAGTTCCTCGGGTTTTTGCGTCTCCAGTTCTTGACAAAGTCAACAACTTGTTGGTCTTTAGGAGGACGCCCAGCAAACTCTTTGGGTGAAACCTGGAACATATCACGGCGAAAAGCCTAGCAACAGTTGTCTTGATGCCTGAACTAAGTAGTCCTATAATGAACTCTTTCATTTACGGGGTTAGCTTCCGCTCGGATGGGCTTGATGACCCGTCGTTGCTCGCTAAATGATCTCCTTGTTGCAGGACCTCGCGCGTACCAGATGACAGACACACCTTAAACTTGTATTCACACGGACAGAGCTCGTCCTCGGCACCACCAGAATCAGTATCTTCGCCACGTTGCAAATGGCAACGGCGAAAATGGCAGACTGTGCGTTGTTCGCGCATTTGGTGCATAGAGCTCGCAAGGTCGTAGTCCTTGTCAAACAAATGATCAACTGTGCAGCCGACTTTCGCGCTCTTTGCAATGCTGTGCTTAGGCAGCGTCTTTTGTACGCCTCATAAGCATTAGAATCCGTTGATCTCCAAATTACTGTCCATGTCGCTCTACCATCATCATCACTTTCCTGGTCATTGTCTGAAGCCATCAGAGTCGCGGTACCACCAGTGGTTTCTCTGCTGCTTGTTGTAAAATGCTCACTGCAAGCTACAGCTATACGCCCAAAAGAGTCGCTTCAACATGCAATTGTGGTAGTACTATTTTTGTCGGTGGTTTTCCTGTTTATTTTCAATGGTGGTTCCTTTTTTGCTGTGGGTCTTCCAACGTCAAATTTAGGTGGCGAAACACTTTTCTTGGTCACACCAAGCACTGATCAACGGTGTGGTATCTCTCCACTTAGAAGAAGAAGAGGCCGAGACAGACGAGGAAACGACCGAGAGCAAGATCGACTGGTTGAGCAACGCAATGCACCTAAACTGGCGGCAGTTCTTCTTGTGGATAGTCTCTGGCTGGCTGCTTCTGTGCGTGCTGGTAGTGGCGACGCCGTTCGTGATGAAGATGTTGGAGCCGTCTCTGCCGTACTGTGATAGTGTGTGGCGTGAGGCCTCAATCAAGCAGATGCGGTGTCTTCGTCGAAGGATGCCATCGACTACTCCTGGATAGCATCCTTGGCGCAGAAGTTTAGTTGCAGAGCATAAACCCAGCTCAGCAGCTCTTACTGTACTATCATGAATTTACCATCACAATATGATGGATTTAACGGGGGAAACCTATATCCACAGTTACATATAAGGGCAATTTTTCCCGTAGATTCCGAAAATGACGTCTGTTTCGGCCAATTCCCAACCGTTTTACCAATAGAACAGCTCAAACAAAAGTACGACGTCAATCAAAAAGTTCAGTGACTCGGGTTGTATGCTCGTTTTTGAAGATTCTTTGACTTCATATTGGTTGATTATGTGGATAGTACACGATTTCACGAGAAAGTACGAGGTATTGGTTACGGCCCGCAACAACCCGCACCCCGGTATTTAACCAGCGGGGTAAATCTCAGGAACATCATTATTGATTGTGAAGGTTATTGGTCAATGTGCTCGGCTCAGTCTGCTTTGAACAAACTAGCAAAATATAAAGTTTAACAAATAACAGTTCATCGCTGTTATTAAATTAAATCTGCCACGAGCAGCTGCAAGCCCACCACACAACAGCAGGGCCTGTTTGCAGATTCGCCTGATTTTTCCCCACCTACTGCTAGTGGGTAGGGAAAGATCAGGTTGCACGTCTTGCGTGTCGGCCCGGAGGCACTGCCGGGAGCTCGTGTCGTGCGGAATCTCTATTGTGTGGGTTGGTGATTGCTTGCCAACCCACACAATCGAAAATCTTCCACACGACACGAGCTTCCAAGCACGACCGCAACCGTAAGTTAGAAATCCTAAAGTTTTGTAAAACCCTACTTTTTAAAAAATTCTATAAACCTACTTTAAAACGTTGTCTTAAAAACAACTGATATTATAAATCTTGATTATTTATAAGTAGACGTTATCTGGGGTTTTGTTATATATATTATATAAAACAGAAACAAATTTAAATAGTTGTGTAAGAAAATATTTTTAAAGTTATAGAATTATAATTTATATATACATATATTTAATATTTCTTATAAATTTTATATTAAATAAGTAGTAGAAAATAAAAAGATATATTTGAAAGCGTGTAAAACATTTTTATTGTATAATATCGGATTATTTATAGATAGTTACGGTCGCTTATGCTTGGACGCTGTGCTGTGCGCAAATTTTTGTGTTGCGAATCATTGTTACGGTCCTAAACAGTGACTTAAGCGACTTGGAAGACGAGGAGCTCATGTTCGGCTTTAAGAACGACAGCGGGGCCCGCAGGACATCTACGTAGTGGATGGCGTCACTTTTCAGCGCCTGCCCAACGCGTTGGTGTCTGTTTTGCGGCCGCTAAGAAACGCGACAGAGACGACGACGAAGTCAAGAAAAAGATGGCGGCCGTGTCGTTGCCGACGTTCAAACGCCTAGCGGAGAAGCTGGTCGCGGTTAGGCTGGTGCGCGTGACAGCTAAGAGACTGCAATTCGACGCAGACCTCCTTAACGAGATGGGCGAGGACCGATGCGCTACATTGCAAGTATCGACCTTTACCCCATTGAGTGATATGGGGACGTGGGTGTGGCTCACAGCTACACGTCGCTGTTTAAGTCCTTGGCCAGCGACCTCAAGACGGTCTGTCTGGATGTGTCTTTCCGCTGTGCATGGGCTTAAATGCGCTTGCACTCGACACGACCGTCTCTTACGCCAAGGGTTACACCTAGTCGTAAGTTGTTAGCCGAAACTATTGCGGTACCTGAGTTATGGTACTCGTGGGGTATCGGTATACTGGTACGAGTACCGGTTGTGCCAATGACCAACACTCACCGCCTGCTCAATCATTCTGTATGTTTACGCTACATGTTTGCGTCATCGATGTTTACGCCACGCTGGATACTTGCGACAGGATACTGGGTACAAGATGGGCAAGATGCGTGGCGCTCTGTGATTGGCTGGAGCAACTCAGGAATCCAGTAGAGTGTATCCAGTAGAATATCTAGTAGGCTTAGAAGTAGCAAGCACTTTGCGAACTAAGGACCGAATCAGTCACTTTCCAATTTTCCTTCAAACCCAAAGTGGTCAAGTGTCTTCGCTCCGGTCGACTCCAGAGCCTCAAGCCTCCCTCCGCTTCGTCCTCCAAGATCTGTGACCATTAACGGGTTATGAGCCCAAGCACCATGTCCTCTACTCAAGACGCCTCGACCAAGGTTTCCATCGACAAGTTCGACGGCGACAACTACGCGACGTGGAACCGCTACATGCGTGGCGTGTTTCTGACCAAGTCGGTGTGGCATGTCGTGAACCGGGAGACAACGCCAACGTTCGCGGACTCGCGCATCAAGGATGAGTACGTCAAGGCGAGCAACATCGCGTTTGACTGATGTTACTCCACATGAATGCGGACTACCATCACGTGGTTGACGACTGTGAAGAAGCGTGAGTCGCGTGGGCGCGATTGAAGACGCTCTACGGCGGGTCGCAGAAGGCTGGACGCATCTACCTGAAGCGCCAGCTCTTCAGCATGGAGATGGAGGAAGGCGGCAATGTCTTGCATCACTGCAACGAGGTCCTCAACATCAGCGCCAAGCTCAGCAGCATCGGCGCCAAGATGGAGGATGAAGACGTGGCGATCTGCTTGCTACGCAGTCTCCCCAAGAGCTACGAGAATGTCGTGCTAAACCTGGAGATGAGCAACGCGGAGCTGCGGTCGCAAGACGTTGTGAAGGTGCTGACGAATGAGCACATCAAGCGACAGGGCGAGAAGACGGCTACGGTGAAGACTGAAGACGCTGCGAAGGCGTTCAGTGCCGAGCGAGAGTCTCGCCAGTGTGCGTACTGCGGGAAATTGGGGCACACGATTGAACGGTGCTGGACCAAGCAGAAGGATAAGAATCGAGGAGCTCGACGCGGCGGTGGCTACAACCGTGGACGCGGGGCCAACAACATCAACTGGAGGAACGACGTAGACGACTACGACCGAGTGGCGTTTGCGGTTTCGTTAGAGTGTGGAATATCGACGGGCAAGGGTATGTCCGGCATGTGGGCGATCGACAGTGGAGCGACGCACCACATCTGCAACAACAAGGCCAAGTTCGCTGAAATCGATGAACGGGACGAGGGCGAACTGTCGGTGGCTGACGGCAACAAGGCTGCAATCAAGGGTGTGGGGACTATCATGGAACGGGTGGTCCTGCCCAACGGCGACGAGCGCGAGATCGAGATCCAGAACGCGCTGTACGTGCCGAGTATGAACAAGAATCTGCTGTCGGTGCCGCAGATTAACAAGAGTGGAGCGTTTCAACTGGTGTTCGACGGCGCCAGCATGCTCATTGCGCGCAAAGGATCGAACAAGGTCGTGGCAACGGCGGATCTTGTCGACGGTCTGTACTGGCTTCGGACGCCACTGCGGATGGCAAACGCGGCGACAACTTCGGGACAAGTTGATCTTCATGCGCGTTTGGGTCATGCTCCCATCGACGTGCTGCGCAAGATGGTGAACAACGGCATGATCAAGGACGCCAAGATGCCGACGAAGTCGACGGGACCGAGCATGTGTCGCGGGTGTCAGCAAGGCAAAATGGTCCAGAAGCCGTTCCCAAGCAACCGCGACAAGCGCCACTACGACGTGTTCGAGCTGATTCACTTTGACATCTGTGGCCCGATGGAAGAAGACTCGCTGGATGGCAGCAAGTATCTGCTCCTGATCGTGGACGAGGCCAGCGGATGCATGAAGGGTTTCTGCCTGAGTGCCAAGTCGGAGAGCGAGGACTACATCAAGAGCTTCATCAGCAAGGTGCTGACGCAGTTCGGCAAACAAATTAAGTTTGTGCGTCACGACGGAGCCCGTGAGTTCACGACCAACTCGCTCAAGGCGTTCTACGAAGACCAAGGTATTGAGCAGCAAACCACTGTTCCGTACGCTCACCAGACAAACGGCACGGCAGAGCGCGCGATCTGTACCATCGTCACGATCGGTCGCAGCATGCTGCACCACGCGAAGCTGGACAAGTGTTTCTGGGCTGAGGCGGCGATGACTGCCATTTACGTCAAGAATCGCCTGCCGTCACCCAAGATCGAGGCCAAGACTCCGTTTGAGATCGTGTACAAGTCGAAGCCGAGTGTGAAGCACATGCGTATCTTCGGGTGTCGCGCATATGTGCTGACGCCGAAGGAGAAGCGACAAGTGGGACGCGAAGGCTCGCGCCGGTGTGTTCATGGGCTACGAGGAAGAGTCGAAGGCCTACCGAGTTTATGACATCGAGGCGGGGAAGGTGGTGATCAGTCGCAATGTCACCTTCGACGAGTCGACTTTTGGCGTTTCGGCGATGGATCAGGATGACGATGTGGACGAAGCCGTTCTCACTTTCGACAACCTGGATATCAGCGATGCTGTCCCTGCCCAGACGGATTTCTAGCAGGCGGGGAAACGCAAGAACCGCTCCGACAGTAACCGCAACATGGGTCAAGTGCGTCGTGGAGCTGGTCTGGAAGAAGCAAGTGCGCCGAACGAGTCGTTTGAGCGCGGACCAAAACGCCGTTCAAGTGTGCGTGTGGAATCAAGGCCAAATGACGAAGAAGAAAAAGATGATGAAGACAGTTCAAGTCCTGTATTCTGGCGTGCGAGTGCCAACGCCGTGGAAGCAAGCGATTTGTCGGAGCCATCGACGTTCCAAGAGGCGATCAACGGACCCGACCAAGCGCACTGGCGCAAAGCCATTCGTGCGGAACTCAAGTCGATGCGTCTACGTGGTGTGTTCCGCGGTGCGAAGCTACCATCGGGTCAGCGTGCCATCGGTACGAAGTGGGTGTTCAAGATCAAGCGAAAAGCCGATGGATCAATCGAGAAGTACAAGGCGCGCCTGGTGGCCAAGGGCTTCAAGCAGAAGTACGACATCGACTACACCGAGACGTTCTCGCCTGTGATCAAGTACGTGACGCTGCGCATGGTGATCGCCCTAGCCAAATACTTTGGTTGGCCCGTCGACCAACTGGACGTGGTGACTGCGTTCCTGTACGGCATCATGAAGGAACTCGCGTTTTGGGTCGTTCCGGAAGGCGTGGAGCTGGATGGCGATTTCGACTGCGTGGAGTTACTGAAAGCCATCTACGGTCTCAAGCAGGCATCGCGCGTGTGGAACGAGACGTTCGACGAGTTCGTGTGTTCCATCGGATTTCACGTGTCGGCTTATGACCCGTGCCTCTACATCAAGGAAGTCGACGGTCATTGCGTGCTGCTGCTCGTGTACATGGACGACGTACTGATTACCGGGAGTTCGGCTGAGCTCATCGAGCAGACCAAGCGCGAGCTGAAGACTCGCTTCGAGATGACCGACAGCGGCAAGTGTGCCTTCATTCTAGGCATCGAGTTGGTAGACGGCCCGAACGGCAGCGTGACGATGTGCCAGCGGCGGTATGTGGATGACATCCTGAAGCGTTTCGGTATGGACGAGTGCAAGGCTGTGGTGTCTCCCGTGGATTTGAGCTCACGACTGGTTGCGAGCGACTTGGCGATCAAGCTGAACGCGCCATTTCGTGAAGCTGTGGGTGCGCTCATGCATCTCATGACTGCGACTCGCCCGGACATTGCATATGCTGTGGGCTACGTGTCACGCTTCATGGAGAATCCGCAGGAGGAGCACTGGATGGTCGTGAAGCGCATTTTTCGCTATCTGCAGGGGAAAAAGTCACACGGCATCTGCTTCAAGCCTGGTGACAGCGTGGACTTTCGTGGATACTCTGACGCAGACTGGGCCGGCGATCTCGCGGATCGCAAGTCGACTTCGGGCTACGTGTTCCTGCTAACAGGTGCTCCCATCAGTTGGGGAAGCAAGAAGCAGTCGAGCGTGTCGCTATCAACAAGTGAAGCGGAGTACATCGCGCTGAGCCTGGCCATCCAAGAAGGCAAGTGGGTGCACCGATTGGTGTGTGAAATGCTCACGGTTGCTGGAGAAGCGTGCCCGGAGCTCAAGATTTTGAGGACAACCAGTCATGCATCAAGATGACGAAGAAACCCCGTGAACGACGGTCGCGCCAAGCACATCGACATCAAGTACCACCACATCCGCGATGAAGTGAAACGCGGTGAAGTGACTGTGGAGTACTGCCAAACTGCGACGATGCTGACGGATATCATGACGAAGGCGATGCCGGGGCCACGCCACAAGGAACTGACTCAGGCTCTCGGCGTGACAGAGTGTTCGCATTGAGGGGGCGTATTGCGGTACCTGAGTTATGGTACTCGTGGGGTACCGGTATACTGGTACGAGTACCGGTTGTGCCAATGACCAACACTCACCGCCTGCTCAATCATTCTGTATGTTTACGCTACATGTTTGCGTCATCGATGTTTACGCCACGCTGGATACTTGCGACAGGATACTGGGTACAAGATGGGCAAGATGCGTGGCGCTCTGTGATTGGCTGGAGCAACTCAGGAATCCAGTAGAGTGTATCCAGTAGAATATCTAGTAGGCTTAGAAGTAGCAAGCACTTTGCGAACTAAGGACCGAATCAGTCACTTTCCAATTTTCCTTCAAACCCAAAGTGGTCAAGTGTCTTCGCTCCGGTCGACTCCAGAGCCTCAAGCCTCCCTCTGCTTCGTCCTCCAAGATATGTGACCTTTAACAGTATACACACCTTTTTTGATTTTGTGGAATATAGTAAATATATATATATAATATAAAAATATTTTAAAAATAGATTTGTTTTTAAAAAATATGTGATGTCATATACAAATATGACCTAAAAATGTTTTTTAGATAAATAAATTAATATACCGTATTTTTACATGGGAACTCACAGGAGCATTTTTTAGCAGGTTAAACGAACTGATGGATAGAGTATTCTCGCTGCCATGCCAGTTGGTCAGGTGCATTTTCTACCTGATGCACGGCATCGACAACGGTGCGGATTTGTTACGTCTGGATCGAGCGGGGCCTCCTGACAAGACTCGCAAGGAACTTGTTCCCAGCGGCCGCGATCGACTATGCGGTCATGAAGAAACGTAGACGAGATCCTGGAGAAGACTGAGCATGGACTTCGCTGAAACGAAATACGGCTGACCTTGAACTGCGGGTCACACCTTCATCCGCGTAGCAGACAACAAAGTGGGCTCAGTTGCAGAAAGTGTATTGATTCACGCAAGGTTCAAAGAAAATACCTTAAGCTTGGTGCACCGTCGGCGGCGAAATGGCAGTGACTGGCGCTCGTGAAGGTCTTTTGTCGTATGGGTGACCTCAAGAATTGCGTAGTCGAGCAAGTTGTCGCTACCACCGCATTTGCAACCATTCGACCTGGGTCTTCCTTCACCCCCAAAGTAGTGCGGCTCTACAGTAATTTCTCCGCTCCTTGCACCTCAAATCGCCCAACCACACTTACTACCAACTATCGGCGCAATACGTTTCGGCACTCTTCATGCGGTGTTCGCACCCTGCGTCAGAAAAATATTTTCATGTCACGAAAGCAAGGAAACAATTAACGAAGAAGTCACATTGACGACAACTTGACAAACTAAACTGACGGTTCTCCATTAGCTGTGTAATGACGTATCTCGTGACGCAAGACAAATTCAATATTCTGGTTCTTGGCGACTTTTAACGCTTCCTCCAGATCATCCTGAGACGACCAATACCGACTGGAAGCGATGAACTTCTTCGCTCCACTTAGACCTCGACGAGCTACAGTGATCAATGCCTCCTTCTTCATATCTGCTGATACGTGTGGACTGTGCATTAATAAACGCGCGACTGGAAAGTGACCCGTCCTCGCTGCACACTCGAAGAGCTGCCGATTACTGCGGGTGGAGTGTGCTGTTCTCTGATTAAAAACTCCACAACAGGAGTGCGCCCACGTTTAGCGGCCAGCACGAAACTATCGGTGATCACATAAGAAGAAACCCGATGTTGATTATACAGGCGCTCGATAATCTTGTGACGTCCGCAGCCTGCAGCCTCCCGGAAAGCCTTAGCAACCCTTTTGTCCGATATGCATTCCGCGCAGCCTAAAACCTTCACTACACCGATGAAGCCTTTGTGGATAGCGGTCTGAAATGCACCAATAATTTCTTCGGTAGAATAGCGCTGCGCACCGCAAAAACATTGACCAATGCTGCATCACCGCAGTTGGCAGCACTCTTACCAGCCTGGGCTATTAATTCAGCTGGGAGGTCCCTTTCATTAACAAGAAACTTAACGATTTCCACACGGTCTCCACCACGGCTCCGTAATGGCACAGCTCGAAAACTTGACCGAGAGAATCCACAGAGATATGGTCCGTGTCGAATAGAAATTTAACGATTTCAACCTTACTCGTGCTTACAAACGCTTCGTTCAGTGACTGCAGAGATGCACGTTGCTTGCTGTACAGGAATGTCACAATGTCGACGAATCCAGCACGAGCAGCAGACACGAAAGCCTTATCAAACGACTGCGACGAAATATCTCCAGTATCATTCAGAAATTGAATTGTGTTCAAAAGTCCACCACTTGCTGCGACTGTAAACGCGCCTCCAATTGACGCCGAATCCCAAAGACCGTGATTATACAGGTATTTCACGGTATCTGTGTATCCGTGACCCGCCATGTGAACAAGCAGGCTCTTCATTTGTTCTTCTCCGTACATGTGGTAAACTCTGGCGATTCCGGGGTAGAGTTCGAAAATCAGCTCCACTATGGCTTCCTTTTCTTCGGCGATAGCCTGGTGAGTAGCCTTCACAATATCCCAGCGAAAATTTTGCGAACTGAGCAGCACTCTCACAACTTCCAGATATTCGCCAGAAAGCGCATGTGAGAGCGCAGAGCTACGCTCCGATGCCCGATAATATCCCCAGCCCTTCGGCACTTTTCCAGCTACAAATCCAACCACATCTACGTAACTACGCACGGCTGCAGAGTCCAATGTTTGCTGTGCTGCAAGAGCTTTTTATCACCACAAAAGCCTCTATCTGCATCGAGAAGCTTAAGGATATCAAGATGCCCATTCGCCCCAGCGGCAATGTATGCGTCCGGAGTTGAACAGCAGTCCGATCAACTAAGCAATTTTTGAAGCAATTCCAATTGTCCCGTTCGTGCTGCCTTGACGGTAGCCTCCAGAGATGACATCAATAGGTCATCAAATATATCGACCACATGTGGCAGTCCATCAAGAATTCTCGAAGGCAAGCACATTCGTAGTATCTTTTCACGTTCAGCAGCAGGGCCACCATCGTTACAAAGCGTATTGTCTCCATTTTCTAAAGTGCGAACACGCCTAGATTTGCTGGTGTTAGTGGAATCATATTCATGAACGCGATTGCAGCCACAGACGGCGCCTTCCGAGTTCATCGTTGAGTTGATTTATGAGAAGCGCAGCTAACCCTTCCATGATGGTATGAGACCTTAGACATTGTCAGAAACTAGCAGAACTATTGATAGTTCCAGACCGCTAGATTTCTCCAAGAATGCTCGCTTGTCATTAGTCACAGTAAATACTAGTAGTTGTGTCCTGAATTACAAAAGCCAACCAGAGTTTCTATCGCTAACTCGGCTACACCAACTGAAGTATTCTGTGAACAACGCGTGCCTTTGGCCCGAAGAAGCTCTGAAATTCGAAATGAGCTGGGAAGGCTTAATTTCGGAAATACGACGTAGAATGAACCAGAAGAGAGTCTACGTCAACACCGCCAAGGAAAATATATACTTCTATATACTTTCTTATACATCATATTTTTCTGCGCTGGTCGCACTGTTTTTCAAGTGACGAGAACCCCGGTCTTATTCAGCACTGCGTCGGGCGGAGTGAAATACCCATCGCAATCGCGAGGAAAGTTGGCATACCGCCCGTTTTGTCGGATTTTAAGTAAACTCCGGCGCTAAGCGTTAGTGAGTGACATCCGCGGGAAAGTAATGGAGGGGTAGTCCTTTCGATCTGAAATAGTTCACGGTGGCTAGTTCGTTGAACTCGGTGGCAAAACTCTTTCATTAGCAGTGAAGACTGGCAAGAGTTTTTTTTCAGAGCAGTGCAGGTTGACGAGTTCAATGTCATCTTGTCTTTAGTCGCCAAATCGCCATCGATGCAGTACTGTATATCGCGCCAACCTGGATCGTATCGATGGCGCATATTTTCCTCTAGAATCACCACATCGTTAGGATTTTCTCGGCTTTTTGTAAAAAGCAGAGCCCTCAGCAAGTTTCTTGCATGTTAAACTCTTTCTTACAAAAAGCGGAGCCATTCCAACTTTGGGGGAAGCCAGTGTGCATGTTACTTTGGCCTGTTTGTGTTGTCATGCAGTTGGCGAAGGAGGCGACGCATTTTGTTCGGCGTTAAACGTTGCTTCGTCGTCCATAAACGTTTGTTGTATCAGGCTGCCCGCAAGAGCTGCATCTCATCGTACGCTTGGCTTTGACAAACTGCGACTTCGTATTAACTCTGCTAGGTAGAGGTCTTTTCCCTCATTTCTTAGTGGATAGCTCTGGCAGCCGATGGTGCGGTTGATTGTCGCTAGTCAGGTCAAACCATACCAAGCGGTGTGCGTCGATTGTGAAATTTCACGCATCAACAGCAGCAAAATTCTCAGTGTTTCGAGGAGGCTCTTCTCGGCTATGTGTTGTATGGGATTCCATACTGATCGTACAGAGTGCAAAAGCACTTGCTCTGTGACGCACTGCTTGTATGACTGCGACGGAGACATTAAGGACGAGGAGGTCCCAACTGCACATAGGCCCATTTTGCAATACAAAGTTGTTTTTTGCAAGAAAGAGTTGAAAATGCAAGAAACTTGCTGAGGGCTTCTTCTCCTGCAGCTTTCGCACTGACATTTACATTCGTGCAACAGTTCCATCCGAGGGACGGTATATCCTATTACTGTATCTGACTACGAATTATCAAAACCAATACACTTAAAAACATAACGATTCTGGCGGGGATTATCTTTTGCAAAAAGGACCCGGAGTTCGAAGCATCCTCCCTTAACTCTGAAAATAAATTTCAGAGAATAATATTATGCAAAGCATCATTGCTAAGCTTGCCCTCGTTCTGACTGCCAAGTATCTCAACTATGCAAACATACTCGCTAAAGTATGTCACAAACAACCCGCGTTGAACTCATGCTCTGACGTATGAGTTTGCTTGAAATCGCTAATTCGCGAGTAATGGATCAGTTTTGTTTGCTTGAATCCTTGGCTGGCTGCGTCACCACTCATCGTTGCATTTTCATCTGAAGAGCTACCTGGTCAATGTCTCGTATGGGATCATGAATTCTAAACTCTGTTTCCAAACAAAATGACCGAACGGAGTCTCGGTTTGCTCGTTTGCTATTTTATTGTGTTGATACTATGCAGACATACAGATACCATTCGATTCGGAAGCGAAGTTGGAAAATCTCGTCGCAGCAGCAAAGCCTTCGAAAATGTAGTTCGCGACATTCCTTTACGTTGAGCGACGTAAGTGTACATCTCAGCAGGCACTGGACGAAACATTTGTCGACTTGATTAGCACGGCTGTCAGCAAGTTCCTGAACGATACCTGATGCATAATGGACAACTCTGTCTTTAGTCTTCTTTTAGGCTACGGCTTCGCTCAGCTTATGCCAGTCCGTCGATGTGAAGTTTCTGGGTTACGAATGGGACCTCCCTGACGAGTTGAGAACTCAGAGTGCACGTATTGCTGTCAGCAGTGGCTTAGAGTTCGTGGAAGTTCTGTGCAGCGCGTCTTTTAAAGTCATCGGAGCCGTATTTACCACAGCTGGGTTACGATGGTATTGTGGAGGTCTTGGATAATAAAGAGATCATTCCAGACAAGGTGCTTGAGAAAGCTTTCGTTAGAGCGTCGAGGCGAGGATGCATACAGATTTTCGTAAGACTACTTAACCACCATCGTTTTTCTGCCAAACCGACTGCGTGGCGGCAATTAAATGCGGACGAACTCCCATTGTTGAGCTATTGCATTGCTAGCAGCATGCCAGCCGTTTTCAAGCAGCGAGAGTTTTTAGCCAAGCCGGCAAGGTGGGGTACTTCGCAGTCGCGATTGATAATCCCCATAAACTATTCACAAGATAGGACTGCTCGACTCGGGGAAGACGGTGTTTACATCTTGGGTACGGATTGCTTTCACGCATTCCAGATTTGAAGGACAATTGACAATTGATCTTCGACTCCGGAATGCCAAATTCGAGGCAAAAATGGACTCACCTTTGATTGTCCATGAGCCATTCCAGAGAATTGCAAATACTGGTAATTTAGCGTGCAGACCCCAGATGTAGATGGTGTCGATCGCACTTTCCCTTTTGACTTGGTTCCAGTATCCACCCGCCAGGCATCCCACTCACAATTCAATTCGCGTCCTTCCGCACAAGCCAAGTCAAGTCAAGTCTCAAGTCAAGTATCCAATGCCTCCTGCGATCGACGTGCCCGAGCTGCCGCTGGACGACCTCCTCACAAACTTCCAGTCGCAGCAGCGCGAGCAGCTGCTCGTGGCCGTGGACAAACTCATCACAGGCGCCATCCGAGACCAGCGGGACATGCTGGCGGTCGTGGAGAGACAGGCCCAGGAGCGCCATCTCCACGCCGTGGGCGAGCTCCGCGCCGAGCTGACGAGGACCCAGCCGACCATGTTGGACGCCGTGACGGACCAGACGCTGGACGCTGAGAAGAACGAGGGTCTGGTCAGTTGGATCGGAGACGAAACGAAGAAGCAGCAGGCGTCTGAGTGTGTCAATAGGCTGAAAAAACACTTGGAAAAGCGTCATGGGAACGCCTTTAGAAGCGACTTTGAAGCGCTGCTGGTGGTCTACATGGAGTACTTGAGGATCCCCATGGAGCGCGGCTCGAGACTCATTAACCGTATTGAAGATTTCCGAGAAGCGCTGCTGGCAAAAGCCGGCATGAACGACGACCTAATTAACCTCGTGTACCGCGTACGGTGGGCATGCAACGGCGTCCGTACGATCGGCAATGCGAGATCGCACGACTCGACGCCGCTGTCGGAGAGTGAGAGTTTAGAGCTCTGCAGCTGCTTGAGTGGCATTGGCGCGGCCATGCCGACACTTGCCATGGAGTTTGAAGTGTGCAGACCGTCGGCGAACCAGCTCATTCCAAGCGGGTTAATCAGTGATCCGAGCGCAGACTTGGCGAAGTTACTTCGTCAGGCAGCAAGTAATGGAAACCAGGCGGCTATCGACCAAAGTTCGCTCGAGGCGCTGCTGAAACTTGTGACAACTGGTGGGGGTGGCACGAGTATTGCGATGGGCTTTCAAGGTACTGTATTGAATCAAGTATCGTCGCCGCCGCAGGGACGAAGCAACCAGTGGAGTCCAGCACATCAAGCATCGCACTTAACGCCAACTTTAAATGGCAGTATTGGTCAACCAGCGTCGTCGCCACAATTGTCGACTAGCAGTGTTGGTGGGGCTTGGGAATCCTTCGCCGCCTTCTGATACTGGAAGTCCTCAGAAAACGTCGATATCGGCACCATCGTCACCACCTGCTGCTTTCGTCATGTACAAGAAGCCCTCTCAGGATATGCTGAAGCTCGTGTCATCGTTTAAGTTTTACCATGATCGACCGGCTGATCTGCCCGAGGAAAACGATATTGGTCGCAAGATCATGTTTGCGCGTATGATGAATCACATTAACACGTTGTCAAAGGCAACTCTATGTCAATTCCAACCGGGCCACGACATGTCTTGTCAGCTCTCGCACTCGATTCTCGAAGTCATGGCTTACAATCCACTGTACAAACGTATGATCTGCCGCCAACCTGACCACTACTGGAGTAACCAAGTCCAGGAAGACTGCGGTTGTGCATGCGTGCACGTGGACACCGGGTTGGAGTGGAAGTGGATGCTTGAAGAGAAACGTAGTTATTGCCCGCAAGGAGCTAGATGCATTAACAAAAGTGCATCAAGTCACACTCATTCGAAGAGATGCGCTGGTACAACCCATGGTACAAGGTGAACAAGTGTGAGAAGCGTGTTCACGAATACATCGAGCGCGCGCGGTGTGATCCCGCCACCCCTCGATTGTATCTACTATCATATTGAAGATGGTTCGAACGCTGACAAACGTGAGTTTACGACCGAATACGATTACGTTGGAAAGAATGTCAAGATGCTGTTCGTCGAGCGCTCGCACAAGCCTCTAGCTGATGCGCTTGAAGCCGTACGCTACGCACGTGCTAATAACCTGTAAGCAACGTCTGTGGTCTCGAGTTGTGTCCTTGACCACACAATCCTCCAGCTTCTATCACTTTACTTTTTTCGTTTGTAGTTGTATTGCAAGCCTGGCACTGCCGGGTACGTTCAAGTTGCATAGCTTAGTGTAGCTTTGGTTTGACCTTTAGTGAACGCAAGAAATGTGTTGAACATGCAAATGAAGATTTCTTTAAATTCAATTGGCGTGATGCTGCGCAAAATCGAAAAGAGGTAACATGCAGCAGGTGTTTGGCACAATGGCACCAAGTTAACCTTGGAAATGAAATGCGGTCGGTGATGGATGACAACCGCTGCTCGTAAAAGCAGCCACAGAGGCGAGCGAGTTACTCAAAGATCGTTATCACGCGCGTAACGTAGGGCTTCGAGTCGCTCTGCAAGGGCTTGTGCGAACGATCCACAAACGGCATCTTGATATCTTGGCCAACGTGATCTTGTTCGACCATAAATTCGCGCTTATCAGAGTTTTTACCTTCCTCGATGTGGTAGTAGTTGCAGTCAAGCGGTGGAGGGATCGTTCCCGTGCGCGTGCGATATGATCATGAACACGCTTTTCACACTTCTTAATCTTGAACGAGGGGTTGTACCAACACATTTCTTCAAATGAATGCGACTTGACGCACTTTTTGTTGGTACATTTTGTGCCTTGCACGCAGTACATGCGTTTGTCCTCGTTCAACCACTCCCAGTCAAGTCCAGTGTCCACGTGCACGCACACACAGTTGACGTCTTCTTGAATTTGGTTACCCCAGTAATGCGATGCTTGACGGCATATTAGACGCTTGTACAGTGGATTGTATGTCATGACTTCAAGATACGTGTGCGAGAGCGGGCACGACATGTCGTGGCTCTGCTGGTACGGGCATAGCGTCGCTTTCGGCAACGCATTCATGTGATTAATCATGCGAGCAAACATGGCCATGCGAACACGATCACTTTCCCTGGGTAGTTCGGTTGGTCTATCGTAATAGAACTTGAATTCTGGAACAAGCTTCAGCAAGGCCTGGGAAGGCACGTTACTCTGCTTCATTGCGAAGGCACTTGGCTGATGAGGTGACGTTTTCTGCGGACTCCCGGAGCCAGGGGGCAGTGGCGGTTGCGGTCGTTGTGGTGATGGAGACCGTGTTCGCCCAATAGCGCTATTGTACCCTGGCGGCAATGGCGGTGCCTGGCCAAACATGCTAGAGGTGCTGTTAAAGTCCAGTGACAACGATAAAGGCTGACTCGTTTGTATCCCTAGGAAACTCGATGAGGCGCTCGTGCTGATTCCATTGATCGACCCAAAGTGATCCGGTGGTGGTAGAGGCGGTGAGCTCGTTTGCGGGCTTCCAAACCCAGGGGGCAGCGGTGGTTGTGACCGGTTTAGGCCTATACTGCCATTGTATCCTGGAGGCAACGGCGGTGCGATGCTGCCATTCAAACGTAACGGCGACGATAACGCTCGATCAGGGAGACTTGCGCTTCTACTTAATCCCGGTGGCGATAATGCTTGGTTCAATTGAGTATCTTGCGCCCCCATGGGAGCACTCGTATTTCCCCCATTGGTCACCAGTTTCAAGAGCATTTCAAGAGACGTCGAGTCAAACCCCGCGGAATCTCCTTTGGCACTTGCTGCTCGACGAAGTAGCGTGGCCAAGTCTGCACTCTGGTCACTAATTAAGCCGCTTGGAATCAAATTATTCGCCGACGGTTTGCACGCTTCGAACTCGAGCGCAAGCGTCGGCATGGCCGCGCCGACGCCACTCAGACAACCACAGAGCTCCAGACTTTCACTCTCGGACAGCACCGCAGCGCTCTGCGACCGCACGTTGCCAATCGTGCGAACGCCAGTGCACGCCCACCGCACGCGCTCCACGAGATTGCCCAGCACGTCGTTAAACGCAGCTTTGGCCAGCAGCGCTTCTCGGAAGTCTTCGATGCGGTTGATGAGTCTCGGACCGCGTTCCATGGGGATCTTCAGGTGCTCCATGTACACGACCAGCAGCGCCTCAAAGTCCTCTCGAAATTCCGTCCCCATCCGGTCGTTTAAATGGCTCCGCAGCTTATTGACACACTCCATGGCCTGTTTTTCTTATGATCGTCCCCGATCCACGAAATTAAGCCACGGTTGGTGTCAAAATTAAGCGTTTGGGCCACGAGGACGTCCAGTACTGGCGGCTGCTCGGGCTGCAAGTCGGCGCGTAAGTTGCTGACGGACTGCGCGTGACGCGCCTGCACCTCGATCTTGACGGCGGCCAGCAGCTCGCGCTGGCTGTTTACGGCGCTGGTGATGAGCCTGTCCACGGCCACTAGCAGCAGCTCGCGCTGCTGCGCCTGGAAGTCCGTCAGCAGGTCGTCCAGCGCCAGCGCGGGGGCGTCGGCACGCACGACGGACGCCATCAGTTCAGTTTGCGCTCCTTCCTGGCCAAAGAAATTAGTTTTGGGGCCCGAAAAATAACCTTTTTCGGAACAGTGACATCCACGGCTCGGAAGAGTGACAGGACAGTGACTGTCGACTTTCGAGACCTTTACTAATTAATACTTTTAGTTTTCGGCAACATATTTGAAATAAATGTATTTTCGTTTTGACATAATGTTTATTTAAGATTTTGTGTCTTCCCTAACCCCGTCACGGGCTGAACTTGGATGAAATATAAAACATACAAATTGTATACACATTATCCGGCTATACACCACAGAAATAAAATTGACACGGCGTAAAAAAGGGCACAAAACGATTTCTGCAGGAAGACGACCTCTATGAACGCGTCCCGCCGGCGGCCCGCAGCAGCTTACGGCGCGTTGGAGCGCCGATACAAGCACCACATCCCTGACGAGCCAGGCGTGTACGGTGGCCAGATGGGCGTGGCGTTTGGGCTGTGTCGGCGCCTCATGGGCCGGCCTGTTGATGCCTTCCGCGCCAACGCTATCGTGTGCAAACACGGAAGCACCGGGACGATGGGAGGGCGTCGATGCGTTCACGGCTGGTGACGATCTACAACGACAAGGGGTACGGTAACTTGCCGCGCCTAGGGGGGTTCCTGTTCGAGCCTCGGTCACAGGGTTCCGTCCAGGGCTGAGGCCGTCTCTCGAGGCTTTGCTGGGACTCTTGCTGACACCGATCCAACGTCATGCGGGTTCGTTGCAAGAACTGTCCGTCGTTGAGCCGGATCGGGTCGATGAGTTCGACGCCGCGTTCATCGTGCTCGCCATTGTGCTGATCAAGAGAGAGATTTTGTGGCTACGGGGGTAAATCTCCGTGAAGGCAGATGACAAGGCCGGTGCTCGTCTCCGCACGATAATCAAACAAGACGAAATCAACGAGCTGCATTATCAGGATGACGCTGCGACGGGGCCGCGTAAAAGAGCGCTGAAAAACAGAGAGACTCGGGCAAAGGCGGCACGTGTCAAGATCGAGCTCGAAATCTCGCACGCAGCGAGACACATTGCGGATGCACGACGACAAATCGACCAATTGATCGAGCTCATGCGGTCGGAGACCCGTCGCCTGAGTAACGAACAACTGCGCCGGATGGTTGCGGTGGAGCGGGAGTACCTGCATTTCGACGACGAAGAAGACATGGACATCACTCAGGGCGTGAACAATGAAGCTTTTTATAGAGTGCTCAGTTGATTGTGTGTCTGCTGGTCAGGCAACGAGAACATTACTCTGGCCGCCATGCGAAAGCGAGAAATGGACTCGCCATTAGTTTTTGAGTGAGTGCGACAATAACAACATTACGTTGGCGGATTTATCATCGCGCTGGGTGTTGAGTCATAGCAGAGCTTTGTCCTACTTGTAGCTGTGGATGGAATGTTAACTATGGCTTCCGTCCTTGTTTGCACTATTGTCTCCTTTCTGCCCCTCGCTCTAAAAGGGTCATAAATCCGAGTCCCAAGTTCGACTCACCCCTAAAACGGGGCTATCTCCATTACGACGTCACATTCCAATCTGCTCCCTCATTCCCATCCGACCACCTTCTTCATGGGCTTCTGCGGCGAGTGCGGCTCGTACCTGCCCCCGGACCTTTAGGGGGCCTTCTGTCCTGAGTGCGGTGCGTCTTCCTCTACCTCCCACGGCCTTTAAATCTCCTTCTACAGCCCTTAACCCAACGCTAATCAATCAACCTTCTGCATCTCCTCAGGCGAGTCTGTTCCCGGTGCCACGCCGGTCGCCGCGCCCGCCGCTCGCCACGTCACCTTTGCGCCCTCTCCAGACATAGCAGGGGCCCAAGCGCAGCGAGAAGCGGCCGAGAAATGCGCCCAGCAGGATCGAGCGCACGCCAATACCAGTCAGCAACAGGCTGTGGACGCCATCGCTCAGTACGAGACGCAGCAGCGCGCACAAGTGGAGGCTCAAGCAGCCAAAGACAGCGAGGCCGCTTGCTGGCTGCACAGAGGGAGCAGAAGGCCATTACGGTCCAGAGAGACGAGGCTGCGCGCCGTCGAGTGGCGGCGGAAAAGGAGGCGCAGCAGGCCCGAGAGCGAGCGGAGGTCATGCGGCTCTCGGCGCAGACCGGACCAAATCTAGCGTATCAACGGAGGACCTCTAGCTGCGAGCTCGCCCATGCCGCGCAATCCTTCCAAGAAGCTGAGCTGGTCGTCTTCGTCGCCTTCGGGTGGTCCAAGTCCACGGCGCAGTTGGTGCGCTGGCTCAGGAAAAACTTCCGCGAGTACAGCAGCCCCAGCTCCAATGGGAGCAAGCAGAAGATGCTGGGGGAGCTGCGGTGTGAGATGGAGGCTGCTGGCCATCCTAATGCCTCGGTCTGGTCCATCTGGACAGTCTTCAGAGACAGTTCCGGGGCACGCAGGCACCTTCCAAAGATTTCCAGAGATATCAGGCGGATCTGGGGGAGCTTTTCGGGGAGACCAAGAAAGCCGGAGAGGTGGACGCTCATGACAGCGACACGGAGGACGAGGAGAGTGTCAACCAGAGTGAGACGTACACGGAGAACACCAGCACGGCTAGTCGCGTCAGCAGTAGCCCCGATGAGGTTGAGGAGGAGGACAAAAAAGACAACGTCACAGAAGTGTGGAGAAGCGCATGTCAGGAAATGCGATGAAGCCAGAATCGTGAAAGGTGATTGGTTGATGTGACACGTGGAGAATTCCAGGGTAATTCCAGAGAATCCAGGAGAATTCCAGAGAATTCCAGGGGAGTTCCAGAGAATCCAGGAGAATTCCAGAGAATTCCAGGGGAGTTCAGAGAATTTCCGACCGACCGACCGCGAAGGAGATTGATGGATGTGACCAGCAGAAGATTCCAGGAGAATTCCGAAGAATTACCGACCGACCGACCGCGAAGGAGATTGATGGATGTGACCCGCAGAAGATTCCAGGAGAATTCCAAAGAATTACCGACCGACCGCCGACCGACCGCTGATCGACCTCGATCAGTAAAACTAGTACTGCGATCAGTGGTGCCATCATTCCGACACGCGATCGCGATCACCAACATTTGTCGATCAAGAATCGCATATATTGTGGCGTCGTTTCCCACTGATCGACATGGTGCTATCATTTCGATACGATCGCCGCTGATCATATGGAACACAACGGCTGATGTTTACGACCCCGGAAGGCGTAATCAAGGGATGAGACATCGGATTTGTACCCACTAAGAAGTGAGATCTTGGGTGCTATCTTTCGAGGACGCTGCTGAATGCTCGCAAATCAAGGGGCATGCAAGGGCAGTGTAAGGCGCCTAGGGAGGAGTAGTGGTTGGTAGGACTAACACAAACGCAGTTCAATTTGCCCTCTTCGGCACAAGCGACCAAGGACATCTGGGGCGGGAACGTATATTGGCCCACCCAGATCGCGTGCAGAACCGCGGCTAGGACTACTGGATTTATTTGGCCAGGGTCCGACTCTCACACCCAAGACCCCGCCATAGGAGGCGGTTACAAGAACAAAGGACAAGGACGCTCGAGGGTGAGCTCCAGGGCCCAGTGGATTCTGGTCTGCCAAGCCCCAATCTCGAAGTATAGATCGAGGTTGGCAACCCCCGGCGACAGAGCGAACGATATCCTCGCTGCGCCAACAGTCCCGCGTGTAAGGTACACGGTCATGCCTCCACCAGCACTTCATCTCGAGACCACCAGAGGGGCAAACCAGCGCGCCGACGGGTACACAAGGTGAGCAACTGAGCAACCCCATGGTTATCGGAGTACCCCTCCGTTTAGCCGGTGTCTGGGCGCGTTGGTGTAAGGGCGATTTTGCGATCGCACTTCGCCACAGAATCCAGTACGCTGTCGTCTTGCATCTTCCCACTGGTTGGTTTCCTGATGGTGACGAAAGGAAGGTGTTTTCCGGGATCAGATAGCACGTCTTATGGAACAGACGAACATCTCCAAGTCTCTCCCATGAGAGGCGTGCTGAAACATAGTGTAGAGCAGTCATTTTGGAAATTTCTCCGCGCTTAGCAAAAGCTAACCCACCACTCCTCACCCTTTAAGGGCTTCGTCCAGCTCACCACTCTAGGGCTGGACTAGCTAACACTTCAACATGACATGACTACGCCCCCATTTGCTGTAAGATCATGGAAACTCGTGATAGCTCAGTGATGTCATATTGGCACAGCGATCTGTTCCAGACACGAAAATCGTCGATGATGCTGCTCAAATCATATCATCCTGAGAACCCAGGTCGGGGAAGTTTAGGTCTCCTGCCGTGACCCATCAGTCCCCACTTGATCGACCAGCAGGCGGTTCCATTCCTGATGCAGTCTGCCAGTGCTCGATTGAGCTTTAATGCCGTCGAGGTACAACTCTTGGTGATGGTCAGCATTGTCGTAGGTCAGTGCGAGATGATACCACCGATTCGTTTCCAAGTCAGTCGCCAATACTGGCCTGTTATCCAGCACGGAGCAGTACAGGTTACTTGCCGAGTCAACAGCTACGAACTGTTGATGAGTTTGTGGGTATCGACCACTCCCTTGTAGGCAGACTGGAGACCGAAAATCACGCCACCGAAAAACACCTCATCGGAAGCTGGAAGCAAGCTGAACCAAACATCAAAACTGAAGTTCACATTTTCCAGTCGACTCAAGTGGAACCGAGTTGGTTCATCTTCTTCTCCGGTTCCTGTGAAAACGCATAGGAGTCGTGTGACGTGCCATTTTCGGTTGGAAGACTTTGGAATATCATCGTTCTCAACTTTGTGTAGCGCTTCTTACAGGCATCAGTCGCAGGTTCTTGGAGACGAGCTTGCCAGATTGAATTATCTGACAGAAGACGCAGCCACATGGAGCCGGTATGCGAGAGCTCGAACACATCAAACCCCGTCAAGAAGCTGCAAATTGCCCAGATCGAGTCGCCCGAGATGTTTGTGAAAGGACAATGAACAATGAAGCAATTGTCACGGAAGGAATCGCGGCTGGGTTTGCGCTCACACAACTACCGATCGGCAAGAAAACTTATCAACAAAATCACCGTCGACAACTGCTGTGCCTCGTGGATTGTGAATGCGTGTGTGGAGGTGGACCGCAGTTCCTCCCTCGCTTGATGTTCCAGCAGAGTGCAAAAGCGCGATAGCATCGATTCGACTCCAATACCGAAGATGAACTCATCCATGCCAACAATCTCGTCATTCCCGCTCTTGGTCCTGAGGTGACCACCGACGCGCCACGGTCTCAACTAAGCATGTTGATGACGCCTGCAATTCCGGTGCTTGAAGTTCGACAGCTTCAACGTCCCGGCGATCTGGTCGCCGTCTGGCTGTTTGTCCGCCTCACATTTCCCGATCCTCCTCGTCTGGCGCAGCAGATTCCTAGCCAAGTCATCATGGAACATCTCCCGGGCGACGTTCTCCAGGTGCTCAGCAGCTTTTAAGCAGCCACGACGCCTTCAGCCTCTCGCATTCGAGCTCCTGGTGGCTGCACTACGTCGACGACGGGGTCAAGTGGCAGAAGCGCCTGCTAAATGCACCGACCAATGACTTTAAAGATTTGGGGCGCAGATGGAAGAAGCGCTTCATGGTGGCGCCGTCACTGCAGTTCCAGGGTCGACACACAGGCAACAACCTCCTCTTGGACTCCTTCGCCTACCTCGTTGACACTTCAGACACTTCAGTCAATGATGACAGGAAGCATTTCCATTTGGCTCAATGGAGTGGCAAGAGCTTCAGCTTCGACGTCTGGTTCAGTCTGTTGCCAGTATCGGACGGCAAATGTGCTGGAGGAATCATCTACGGCATGCAGTCTGCCAGTCGGGAGAGTCGCCCGTGGCCGCACTATCACCAGCCCATCGTGGTTGTCAACCCAGTGGGAGATCTCTACTGCTCTGTGCTCGAGTCCAAGCCTGTGGTGGCGAGCAGCTTGGAGACCGAGCGATGGTATCATCTTGCATTGTCCTACGACAATGGTCTTCAACGACAAGACGTGTACCTTGACGGAGTGAACGTTCAGTCGGGTGTAGGCGCACTTCATCAGGAGTGGAGTTTCTTATCTCACGAGCAGGTGGGGACAGGCTGCGTTACGGGCGCTGATGAAGGGTTTCCTTATCGAGGGTACTTGGGCTGGTATGGCTTCCACGGCTTGATCGATGAGTTTCGTGTCTGGAGTGGGGCTTTGTCCCAAGACGACGTCATCGACCTCGCTCACGGTGGACGACTGTCGATTAAAAGGCTGCAGGGATCGATGAAACGGGACGCTCATGTAGCAGCTTTAACGAGTCCTTCTTCCGCACGGATGAACGTCCAGCTTGTAACGTTCACTCGACCATCAGAAGGGAAGACAGTGTGTCGCGTGAATCCTAGCACAATCTAAAGGACAAGTGCTGTCGTGGATGTGAGGCTTGGCAAAATCCGCTGCATTTTTTCATCATTACTTTGTTCGCCAGCATGAACGAACAATGCCTATCGTGGATTTGGTCATTTCTAGGGAGAAAAGTTATATCGACCCCAAAAATACAAAAGCACGCTGGGATTCCTGCTTGTCGTACATGAAAGAGCAACTTCCAACCGACACCGTTAACTCCATTTGCAGCTTCATCATGGGCTTCGATGCATTCGAGCTCTCGCACACAAATACCTAGTGGTTGCGCTTCTCTCGGACAGCTCGCTGTGGCAATGTCTACTTGTGGGAACGATGACTGAGAACCAGACATTGTCGGGACGGACTAGGAAGCAACAGTACATGCTCTAGCGGTCGTTGGCAATTCATGGACGACTTACAACCGACAAAGACCACGGCGCTGAATCTTATGCTCACTTCACCTACGCTGCTCCAGGATTGCGACGCTCGCAGTTCCCTTTGACTCGCCGGTACCGTGAAAGTTTTAGCGTTCGACGTGTGGTTCAGCCTCTTGCCAGCTACCAACGGAAAGTGCTTTAGGGGCATCATCTACGAACTGCAGTTCGCTAGTCGGACCAGCCGATTGTTCTGATTTCCATCATCAGTTCGTGATGTGAGCTCCACGGGAGATCTCCACTACTCTGTGCTGGGTTTCAAGTCTGGAGTTGCTACCAATTTGGAGATCAATTGCTGGTACCATCTCGCACTGACCTAAGTCGTGTATCTCGACGGTGAGGGGCAAGTCCAGTCGGATACTGGCAAACTGCACCATGCAGGTTGGAACGGGGTGTATTACAGCAGGGACCAGAGCTTCCCTCGTCCTGGCCACATTAATTGGTACAGCTTCAACAGTTTTGCTGACGAATTTCGCTTTTGGAATGGAGAGAAGATATCACTTTTAGCACGTGGTGGGCGGCTTGCTGATGACAGGCTTCACGCTTCGATGACGATTAGGACGTTGGCTGGAAGTTCTTCTGTGGGGTGGTTAACGTGCAGCTGATGAAATGCACTCGTCCGGCAGAAGGAAAACTGATACAGCAGCGTGCGAAAACGCAGTGAAAGGCAGTCTCCCTCGGCAGATGGAACCGTAGGCTAAAATTTGGCGCTCCGCCTTCCGCTCGTCGGTGAATGACGAACTCTCAATCGACGAGTTTAGATTATCTGCTTTGCTTCCAACAATGTTTTCACAACTCGAGCTGTGCTCTACTTAAAAGTACCAAAGATGCTGTAAGCGAACTCCCCATGGAAGACTTTTTCTGGGCTCGACTCCTAACGTCCTCCTTCGCCATGTTTTCAAGACCAATCTTAATGCGACGCACGTGACATGCTGTTCGACTACGGTACACTACAACATGCAATCTGCTGAGATTTCTACTATTTTACAGACTCAACATCCTGAGACCATCACCGAGGCCACGGGGGCCACCAAGTGTCTTTACAAGTGGAGCGCCGTACGCGTTCTCCCAACGCATTTATATGTTGCTCCGCGTCGAAGTTACTGCTACGGATCAACCTAATTTCAGGCTCGCGTTAGAAGCCAACGATGATTTTCGGGAAATTGAGCAGCTTCACCACCAACTCGAATGTTTACTCGAAACATTATGAATAATACCTTTGGTTGTGGCTGAGTGACCGAGGATTCTTCAATCAACTATAGTAATCTCGCATCGACCTACCGCTGGCCTACGAATGTTTTTGCTCCAATTTCGCACATCAGCCAGTTTCAATTCCGCGGTGCAGTCCTGTGCTCCGGTCCAAAAGTGCACCTTCACTCACAGACTAACTTCACAATCCACGAGGCACAGCAGTTGTCGATCTCATTTGTCGAAAAATTCTAGCCACTGGTTGTGTGCAAGTCCAGCCGCGATTCCATTTCGTGACAAGCTTCATCGTTTTTCTTTCATTTGTCTTTTCACGAGCATGGAACAACTCTCGGGCGACCCGATCTGGGCAATTTGTAGCTTCTTAACAGGATTCGACGTGTTCCAGTTCTCACATACCAGCTCCACGTGGTTACGTCTTCTGTCAGATAATTCAATCTGGCAAGCTCGTCTCAAGAACCTGCGACTGATGCCTGTAAGAAGCGCTACATGAAGTCGAGATCGATGATATTCAAGGTCTTCCAACCGAAAATGGCACGTCACACGACTCCTATGCGTTTTTCACAGGAACCGGAGAAGAAGATGAACCAACTCGGTTCCACTTGAGTCGACTGGAAAATGTGAACTTCAGTTTTGATGTTTGGTTCAGCTTGCTTCCAGCTTCCGATGAGGTGTTTTTCGGTGGCGTGATTTTCGGTCTCCAGTCTGCCTACAAGGGAGTGGTCGATACCCACAAACTCATCAACAGTTCGTAGCTGTTGACTCGGCAAGTAACCTGTACTGCTCCGTGCTGGATAACAGGCCAGTATTGGCGACTGACTTGGAAACGAATCGGTGGTATCATCTCGCACTGACCTACGACAATGCTGACCATCACCAAGACGTGTACCTCGACGGCATTAAAGCTCAATCGAGCACTGGCAGACTGCATCAGGAATGGAACCGCCTGCTGGTCGATCAAGTGGGGACTGGATGGGTCACAGCAGGAGACCTAAACTTCCCCCGACCTGGGTTCTCAGGATGGTATGGTTTTAACGGCGTCATCGACGATTTTCGTGTCTGGAACAGATCGTTATGCCAAGATGACATCACTGAGCTATCACGAGGTGGGAAGATGCAAGACGACAGCGTACTGGCTTCTGTGAAGCTGGACACTAGAGCGACACCACCATACACGTTTAGAAATGTGCAACAAGTAGCATGTACGCGCCCTGCAGAGGCGAAAATGCTGCAGAATATAAGAAAGCAAGCACATCTGTAAACTTCGAGGGCTTGTACGTAAGCGCAGGTGCAAGAGTACGTTTACCTTTCAGTCCACATTCCCATGCTGTTCAGGTATATTCGAGTTTCCTACGCTAGAGCAGTGAGGAATAGCGCCGCAACCACCGAGGATAGCAGCATCTTTATGTCGATTCCATTTGTGGTGGCCTCAGACTTTCCGTCCACTGCGTCTTCAGCCTCAGTTGCGTCATTTGATGGCGTCTTCTTGTCTCCGAGAGCCACGCTGTCTGATGTCACCATTTTATTTGATTTCTCGCCGTTGCACGTGGGTTGCGTGGACCCACATGTCAATGTTTCAACTGCAAATTCGCAATCACCAAACGGCAAGCACATTAGTGAGCCGATCGAAACAACGCAGTCCAAAGTTCGTTCTTACCTTTAGGCATAGATGGGAGGTCCGTCGACACGTTCTTGGGGCAATCTAGGATGGCTGTTCGCTCTGAGGTGTACGAGTCGAATGCGATGGAAGAGTTGGTATCAGCGGTGTACGCCTTCTTGAGATTTTCATACTCGGGATACTTCTTGAACTCGCAGGGTACCTTGATGTGGTCGCAGTTGTACGGGGTGAAGTACCCGATTCCGTAGCGGCCCGTATCAGCAGCCTTCGTCACCTCTATATGTCAAGAATCATGAGTATGATGACGTTGGTTATTTCGTGGCAGTCTTGCAAGAAACTTACTTTTGGCAACTGTGTTGTGGAGCTCTGTGACAAACTCGAATACGTTCCCTCCAACAATCTCCTCAGTCATCTCTTTCTCCTGGTTCATCCACTTAGCCTGGGACAAATAAACATCACCGGTAAGATTTACCAGCTTGGTAGCTGCTTGCAACAAAGCCAACATTGCTCTCACTTACGTCGTAAAAACTGCGCTGGTTCTCGTAGCCGTCGATTGTGTTTTCCCCGAGGTTGCACCCAAACTCACCAAACATGAGTGGTCTCGGGTACTGTGCACTAGAGTACTCCTTCATGAGCATCTTGAGTCCAGAAGACTGCGAGTACTCTTTGTGTGTGTCAGGATCACACTCAACATACTGGTTGTACCCCAACCACTCGGCCCTTGTGAATTCGTTGTCGTCCACGCTACAGTCATAGTAGGACAGGAACATCGAGCGTGGTTGGATATCGGCGGTGTCAAGACCAATAGGCACCTGACGGAGACTTGAGGCACATGATGCCGCGTAGTTGCGAGTATCACGTAATAATGCCTTCACACACGGCGCTGTCTGTGTACCTCCGGCCTCTTTTGCCCGCTGGAGGTTGTTTTCGTTGCCGACGCTAAATCCCTGTTAGAAAGTAACCATCAACTCGTTAGCGAATCACACAATGCTGTGAGTCTTTACAGTGTTGTGCAATTCAACGTACGAGTGTTGTCGTAAATGGCGAACGCGTTGTAGACCATCTGAGCACGAGTAAACATTTCGTCAGGATAGCACTTTGGTGGGACAGCATCCAGGATCGAGCAGTTTTCGCATCTGGGCATGACAGAAAGTTGGTTAAGCCAAAGAGAAAACGGCAACAACAACAGCTCGAGCCAGCAGCACTTACGGCGCTGCCATCCCGATGAGTACGTAAATCCCAGCCTCGGAGCACGCGCACATGAACTTGTCGTGCTTTTTGCTTGGGTCTACTGAGTATAAGCGCACAGTATTCACACCAAGGTCTGCGAGGATCTTGAGGTGGGGCTTCAGACGTCCTCATGCTCGTCTGATGCCCAATCGTAGTTGTCCACCGTCGAAAGCTCGCCGGAATTTGGTCGAGGGTAATAGGCCATGCCTTTAACGCGAAACTCGGCTCCGGTATCGGAGTCGAAGAATTTGTTACCCTTGGCAACGATGGGCGCTAACCATGCATCTGCGAGAGGGAGCATTGTCACCGAAAACAATAGAGCGCAGAGACTTCGTCTGAATGCCATGATTTGCTCGGGAAAGTTCGGTATCCGGTAAATTGAAAAGTGATCTTACCATGTCCGTCTTCAGTGAGCTTTCTGAGGAAGACTTTGCGATCACATCCATTATCGATATGGATATTCAGTTGTCTGTCTGTTCACATGTGAGACTATCTCGCATTATCGATGAGCCACAAGCTGGACCCACACGATTATCCAGCTGTAGTGAGATAGTCCTCCGAGTCGGATACTCTGACGCTCGCCCAAGCACGACACGCTTACATGGACGCTAGCATCTGTTGACTTGGGTCACCCACATCCTATAGCAAGAGTCTTTTCGATGAGTTCCTGCTGGTTTGCAGCACCTCCACGCAAGTGCGAGAAATGCTGGTTCACGGTGTTTGTATCGATGGCGTACCTTACGCACAAGTAAAGAGCGACGAGGTTCGTATATTTGTTGTGCTCCTGTTTCAGCGACAAGAATGGCAGTAAAAAGCAGTCAAGTGGCCTCTCAAGCCTATCCGCTTAGGCCAGCTTCACCACGACCTTGCCCATGTTCTTGCGCGCGTACATGTAGTCGATCGCCTCGGCGATGCTCTCCAGCCCTTCAAACTTGACGGGGTCAATGCCAGGCACCAGCTTCTTCTCCTCAATCAGCTTCAACAGACGCTGCATGTGCGGGTGGAAGAACTCGCGATAGTGGCCTGAAATGAATCCACGCAGCGACGCCGACTTGAACAGCAGCTTGGGCACCAGTTCACTGGCCAGGAAGGTGTCCTTGTTGCCGTGGTAGCCCGAGATGGCTCCGAAGGCGATGATTCGGCCCTTCACAGCCATGTTGTCCACTGCAGCACGGAGAAGGTCTCCACCCACGGTCTCGAACACGAGGTCCACTCCGTTGGGGAACTCCTTCTTGAGCACAGCGTCCACATCTTCCGTGTTGTAGTTGATCACCCGGTCGCAACCGATGGACTTGAGGTGCGCCGCCTTGGCCTCAGGCTGGTCGTGCCAATCACGTGGTTGCCAGCCAGCTTGGCCAACTGCACCACGAACTGCCCCGTTCCTCCGGCAGCAGCCGTGACCAGCACCGTCTGGTTGCTCTTCATCTCCCCAACTTGTTCCAGTGCGATGGACGCCGAGCTTCCGCAGACAATCAACGGCAGAGCGTCAGGTGTCGCGGTGGGCACTTTGACCACCATGGCCATGTCCACCTCATTGTACTCTGCAAAAGCTCCAAGCTCTACCACAAGAAACAACCAGACAAACAAAAACATTAAGACAATGCGAAAGAACTTGACGTTGATACAGCAAGTTCGTACTTCGGTAGGCGATGGCGTCACCAACTTTGACGTCGGTGACACCTTCTCCGACCTCGAGCACGACGCCCACAGCGTCCAGTCCGCAGCCGAACGGAGGCGGCAGCGGCCCCGTGTAGGCTCCGTTGGTGACGTTAATGTCCGTGGCGTTGATGCCCACGTAGTGGTTCTTGACGACCACCGAGTTGGCGTGGGCCTTGGGCACTTGCAATTCCTCGACGAGACGTGTGGCCGCTCGGAAGTCCGTGGACTTGGTGTGCACTTCCAGACGCTTGTAGCTCGGCATCACTGGCGACGACTTGAGCTCTTGGATGCAAAAGGAGGAATGCGAACTGAAATGCCGAGTGATCAGCATAAGGTGGCGAGGTGGGGGATGGATGGAAACGATTGCGGCATGGAAGGTGGGGACATGTATGCTGGAAGGTGCAATTAAACAACTTTGCAGAGCGGATACGTCGTCCACGCGTGCATAGTAAACAGCTTTGATGTCGTTGAAGCGATTTCGTCACTTCATGTCTGCCCTTGTGCTAGTGATCAATGAGGTCATGAGAATGCAACTCCATTGAAAAATCTCGAACTAAAGCTGTACGGTTTTTCTTCGTCTTCTGCTTCGATTCCAATATTGAAAATGACTCGCGGGTGGCTTTCGGTCTTGGGGCCTGGTTGACAGCGTCATCGAGCTGCAGGCGGTCCGTGGATCATGAACGTTAAAAGTATCCGTGGTTTTACAAGTATAGTTAGTTATCCTCGCTTGATTTCGACTTAGGGATCGAGTCCAAAACAAATGGGTCCAAGCATAAGGATCATGATCACCACTCGGTCGTGAAGCCAATCGTGTGAGTGCATTGACCACAAAACTGAGCAAGAAAGATGTCCTTGAACCACTTTCACAACAGGAACGGAATGTTCATTTCTGTCAACGCACCTCAGCTCAAGTACGAGGTCGATTTAACAACTAACGCGTGACGAAAAAGATGGCGTGTGCGAAAGGAAGGAGGCCAAACCAAGTATTGGGACGAGTCCGTTGGAGAGTTGTGGCAGTTGTGCAAACTGCAACGATATTTCAAGGAGAAGTCAAGTCGGTGCTCAAGATGCATCAGTTTATGCCAGTATTGGAGAGTCAAGTAAGGCATTGTTGTCAGGTCCAGTCCATCAATCGAGTTTGCGTCTTTAGTCTATCCCTTACTCGAGAATCTGCTGCTATGGTGCTACTGTAGTCTTCTGTGCGGTCGTTGGTGCGGCTGGGACGGTGTTTTCGGTGCGAGTGTACGAGGACTACCCGGTGGATGAGTTGAAGGACGAGGTCAAAGTGAAGCAGGGGTACACTTTTCCAGCCATCAAGTTGCGGCTCTTCCTGGGGAAGAAGGACAACGTGTGGTTGAAAGTCGAGGACGCGAAGGAGGTGACACTTGACAGCTCAGGCCACCCACAGGGTTTTCAGGAAATGAATCCCTTGACGTGGATCAAGAACCCGAAAAACTTTGGGAGAAGTTTTGCGCGCATGAAAATGAAATCAACGTGTTGGTGGAGGTTCCCGACCAACCTCAAACGAAACTCAAGGTTGAGCTTTGAGACGTGGCTTATCAAGGACCAGTGCGTGGAGCAGCCTACTTGGTCCCAATGGACACGATCAGTGCGTTCACGAGTCTGCACAAATTATTTTCGACGAAGACGTGGCCACTGTGCCTTCTCTATGGATCTCGCCAGTTTGGTAAAACCACTATCGCGTACCAACTTTTGGACTCAATTCGCGCAGACCCAGACATCCTGTGTATCTATCGCTCGCTGTCTCCCAGTGACCTAAAAACAAAAAGACCTTTTGGCATACCGTTAGTAGATGTGTCCTTGAATGAACGCTCGTCTTCTGGGTTTGAGACCATGTTTGGGCGTCGCAAGCAACGACTTTGGTTAGTGATTGACGAAATGGACACTATGTTTGATAACGCAGAACCAGTGATCGGAAAAATCATTATAATATAATAACTTTGGTATTATATTGACAGAATAACGGATTATTGATAAGCCGGGCAACCCGTACAATATGCAATTGGCCCCGTAATAAATATATTTACTTTGTACCTTTCGTATCGGTGATTGATGACTAGAATGAATGGTTCCGGAGTGCGTTGGCAGCTCAACTCGGTTCGGTGTGCTTCTCTCAATCATGCATTCATTTTGATTTTCGACTTCAACATCCAAGTACCATCCAGCTCGCGTCGAATCTCACAGTATTTCTTTGCTGCAGCGTGGCTGGGTCATTTTCACACCACTGCACCGTTCCAAACCCCTACAATATTGTAAGTAATTGCAGTACTTATTACGGGAGTCACGCATATTGCAATGCTGTATTATGTTTTTCAGTAAGTCCAATACAGTTTTTTATTTTATTGTCTGAACAGTGCGGCAGAACTGACCAGTTTTTTCATGGACGTGTCCGTGGAAGGCAACGCTTTCCCATTTTTTCGGCTTTCTTGGCATTGGAAGTTACGACTTGATGAGCCTGTACAAACGACGCAGAGGTGGAGACAACATCAGCCCTTTCAACCTGGTGGACTCGATAGAGGTCAAGCGCTTTTCGATTGAGCAAATGAACACATTTTTCGATGATATCGAACCAGCGTATTTCTTTACTGAGTCGACACACGGAGCTATCATCAACTACTCTGCTGGTGCCCCGGGTGTCTTCGGGTCATTAATCCGGTTTTCGATTGATTATGACAAGTGCGGGCAAGAACGGCATGCGTGGCAGGAATGGTTCAAAACCCAGACATTTTCCGAATACCTCACCAACAAGTATAACAGGACCTAGGGTCGTATAAGGGACGCTCTCATGCCATATCTCTTAAATTTATGAAGGCGGAATCTATTCGACACTATTATGTGGGAAATCAACAATCTCAGAGTGAAGCCGTTTTACAGTTTGAGATGTACGCTTCGATTCGGAGAATCTTCAACGCAAACAAAACCTCAACCAAGCACATTCTCGCTGAGGCGCGAGACGGTGGTGATAGGAGAAGGTTAGACATCCTTATCAGCAATGGTGCGAAATTTGGATACGAAGTTAAGGCTAACCAATTGACGGCTGCTAAAATCTCAGCGTCGCTGTGGAGCAAGCGGATGGTTACAGAATGCTCCTGGCAATTGATACGATGTTCATGGTGAACTTCGTTCCTCAAGGTCACGCAATCGATGGAATTTTTCAGGTGGACGGGTATGCTCATGTTCAGATTCTTCATGTTCGCTTTCCGGATTCTTGCGACGAATTTGATATTCAAATGCAACGAAATGTCGAGATTGAGACCCTATGAATTGTATTCTGTGCACTCTGCGTCGTTTTGAATACAGATTCTTTTATCGCAATTTTGTCTGAGCTGGAGCTGACACCGTGCGTATAGACTGAGAAGCTCTGAATATACTTTAGTGTTGCTTTCATTTTACGCGGGAGTGTTCTGTAAATTTTAATCCTGATAGTGCTTTATATTAAACGGAAGTGTGTATTGGCATTCCTAGATCATCGAGGGCCTCAATCGAAGACAGTGAATGCGACCCTGGAGCAGCACTAGCAGCATTTGTGTGCTGTGCTTACGGACAAGAACGACTCTGTTAACATCATCGGCTCGGAGCGGGTGGTGAGGAATTTTGAGCTGGTGTCTCCACGAAGTCGACCCGTTCGGTGCTGCACAGACTCGTCGTCAGTGGACCAGCTTTTATTTTCTGACCTGAATTGATATCTGCTCCTTTGCTTCAATTGATGCAGCGCGGCGGTGCAGTCTAAGTTCTTCGAAGCAATTGCAGCCCGAAAAAGGAGACACGCACCTTGGCAAGAAGTGGATCGAGCTGCGAAGCGAGCGAAACAGGTTGCAATACATCATAAGCCTCTGTGAAGCGGCCAACGTCGGTTAGTCTTTATTGTAATTCCTCTGTTCATGCCTGGCCGTTAATTGGAACACTTTACCGAAGATACAACACGAGACTCATAACCATCTCCTGTGACATCAGGCTTCACGGTTCGATGAAGTTGGATATGATTAAGATTTCTCCTTTGTCGTGGTTTAATGTGCATCTGATGAAGTTCACTCGTCCGGCAGAAGGAAACTGATGCAGCAGCGCGCGAAACCCAATTTGAAGCGGCAGTCGACCTCGGCAAAGCGTGGCAAATTCAAGCGAGGGCTCAAATTTTCGCCTCGGCCTTCAGCTCGTCTACGTGAATGACGAACTCGTAGTCGACGAGGTTACCTCCACATTATCTAACTTGTTCACAACAATATTTTACAAATTGAGTGCTCTGCTCTATCAACGACCCAGGCTGCTGTTTGCCTGGAGATTGAATCTACAGATTTAATGGGCAACAGGTTGGCCGTTTACAAATCCCAGCGCTTCTGGCCGTAATACTCCACATCACCAAGTACTCGATAGGGCTTTTCGGGATTTAGGACCAAGAGTTCAACTCACATCAAAGCAACGTGATCACAAGTTTATTGCGCAGCTCCTTTGCGGATAACAGCAAATGATGTTATTGCGAGGGTCCAGGATTTGAAACGACGATAATTAGTCAGCGTCTTGCTCTTAGGATGAGAGTCACCTCACTTGTTAACTTCCTCCCCACAGCTCACACCCAAGAAACATTAAATTCAACTGCAAAAACATGCAATTTGTTTCCGTGCTTGCAATCAGCGCACTGTTCCTGTTTGACGCGATTTCGGCAATGGAGACCCAGAGCACCTCGATGGGGACTCCGCCGCCTGCGACGAAACTTCGGGTCGATGCACAAATGCCACCTCCACCGGCCCTCAAGAGCGAACGCAGACTTGGATTCTTTGATTGGCTTTTCGAGAGCCCAACAGCGGCGCCTGCACCAGCACCAGCACCAGCCACGTACAACAACGACGACGACGACGACGGTGGACTTAAATGGACGCTTTCAGGACCGGAAGCGAACTTTTAGCTCGAATCTAGCAAACTCACACTTCACGAGTGTCGAAGTTCATTACGAAGCGTTTTAAGACCCTTACGCTTTGAAATATATTGCGTTAGTCCGACGCTGCTGCGTTCCTGCTAAACGTCGAGTAGTGTCTGCAGCATTGTATAAAACCTACCCCAGCCTGATGATCAGCTTGCCGATGTTCTTGCGCTCGTACATGTAGTCGATGGCCTCCGGGATGCTCTCCAGGCCGCGGAACTCCGTTGGGTCGACGCCAGGGTTCAACTTGCCATCCGCCATGAGCTGCAGCAGACGCGCAATGTGCGTCGGGATGTGCTTGGCGTGGTTCTGCAGCAGGAAGCCGCGCACACTGGCCGACTTGACCAGCAGCTTCGGGTTCAGCTGGTTCACGAGCATGGGCTCCGCCGACTTGTCGTCGAGGTAGCCCGAGATGTAGCCGAACACGATCACGCGCGCGTGCACCGCGAGGTTGTTCGTCACCGCCTTGAACATGTCACCGCCCACGGTCTCGAACACGAGGTCGACGCCGTTCGGGTACTCCTTCTGGAGCACGGCGTCCACGTCCTCCTTGGTGTAGTTGATCACGCGATCGCAGCCGAGCTTCTTCAGGTGCTCGACCTGGCGTCCGAGCTGCACGTGGCAACGACGTGGTTGCCAGCCAGCTTGGCCAGTTGCACGACGAACTGTCCGGTGCCACCGGCAGCAGCCGACACGAAGACCGTCTCGTTGGTCTTCATCTCACCGACCTGCTCCAGTGCGATCGACGCCGAGATGCCACCAACCGTCATGGTCAGCACCGCCGGCGACAGCTCCGGGGTCTTGATCAGGTTGGCCGACGGCACCTCGATGCACTCGGCGAACGCGCCGAACTTCTGGAAGGCGACGGCGTCACCGACCTGGACGTTGGTGACGCCCTCACCGATTGCAGACACGATGCCTGCAGCCTCGAGACCGCAACCGAATGGGGTCGGTAGTGCTCCCGTGTAGGCACCGGCCGTCAAGTTGATGTCGGTGGCGTTGATACCCAAAAAGTGGTTCTTGACGACCACGTTGCCTGCTGCGGGGGTCGGCACCTCCGGCACGTCGACGATTTTGGTGGCGACACGGAAGTCCTTGGACTTGGTGTGCACTTGGACGGAGCGGAAGGACGGCATCTTAAACTTGTGGAACTTGGCGGAGTGCTACGGTGGACTTGAGCTGTTGGACCGGAATTGGGGAATGACGTACTTCAGGAGGGATGCGTCGACATTAGCGGAGACCAGACAGCGGGCAAAAGTGTTGAATCAACAGATTGGTTAATCGTGCGGTCCTCCGTCAACATACAATGGACGTAGGAAGAGTCGGACTTTAGTGATGTTGGTGGTGTGTGACACTGTACCTACGAGTCTTAGCATGAGGTGTTTGGTAACTCTGTCCGAATATAAGTTAGGAATGCAAATCAACGATGGACTTGTGCAGGGAACAAAGTAGATGCAGGTTCAAGCCTTGACGCTGCACTGACCATCTGTCGACGAAGTCGCGCGCGTCAACGCTTTGGTGGATTGCGACGAAATGCCACCGAATTGTCGAGATTGCTTGTCCCGAGGTTGTTGCCTTAGCCAGGCTATTAACGACGAGGGGCCAACTTAGCCCCTCGTCGGTAATTGATGAATTCAAATGCTCGGTGATGTTGGTTATACGAAGAAAGCACGAAAGGTCCGCTGAAATACATAGTTAACTACGGCGCCAGGGTGTACACTGGCTTCGCACTGCGGACTGAAGTAAAACACAGGCAGCAGCCTTCAAACTCAGTTGATTCTCATCAGCACATGATCTACCGAGTTTATCTGTTGTGCTGACACAACCAGCTTCAGGCTTGTTGCAGGGCATTCGTTCTGGGCAAAAGCCTTACCACTCAACAGTGTAGACGACAAGTACTACTGTAGTACTTGTATTCGACAACTGCACATTGTAAGCTCGATCTGGTTGGTTTTGCATCGGTGACGCATCACAACGCAGATGTAGTGTTATTAATTCCCTGTATGTTGCGATTCTCCTGCGTGCTGAAAGGTGAAGTCCATGCCAACAACACCAAGAAAAAATTAGAGACCGTAAGCCTATGTACTACACCTTTGCCGGTCCAAGTTGAAATCAGTCCACTGCAAAATGGCTGAAGTAACACGTAAAGTACTGAAGTACCAGACAAAGTTTACATTTTCAAAATCATGTTTTCGAAGCAGACCAAAGCGGTTTTTGCGGAGAGCAAACGGTGAGGAGCACGAGTGGCGGGAGAATGCACGTCATTTAGGCGCGAACAACGAAGGCGGGAAGCGCCCGCGCCTGGCGCGAAAGATTCCTTTGGGCGGGAGACTCCGCAGCAGAGGCATTCCGCGCATGCACCATCATCCGTTTCCCAAACTTCCTGCCTTCCAGCGACCCGCGCCCACACAAGCTGCACTTCCTGAGGCCAAGATGCCACGCCCCCCACGTGTCCACAACGACCTTAAGTCCCGCGCACGCGTCCTAGACGCCTTCCGTGACGGTGAAGACTGGATACTCGCCGCCATGTTCAACAAGGTTACCCCTTCAGCAGCTCGCCGTATCGTCAAAAACGGCCGTGCTGAGCGGATTGCTCGAGGCGGAGCACGCGCCTCGTGCACGAAGTGCACGACTGAGATTGAGGCCGCTCTGGAGGGCTATTTGAGCGAAAACTGCACGTACACGCTGAAGGTGATGAAGGAGATGGTGTGGTTTGACTTCGGCGTTGACATCAGCACGTCCACAATCAGCAACAAGCTGCTGGGCAAGCTGTACACAGTGAAGCAGGTATGGCTTACATTTTGAGCTATCTCATATATGGTATTAACATGGCTGTTCTGTTCTGTGTAAAGGTCCGCGTTGAGCCACAGACCTGCAACAATGAAGTCAACAAGACCAAAAGAATGCATTTTGCGAAGAAGCTTCAGGAGCACATGGATGCTGGTGATTTTGTCGTGTACTATGACGAGACTAACTACAATATTTACTGCAAGCGTTCCCAGGGGCGCGCAAAGAAGGGAGAGCGGGCCGTCGTCGTTCTTCCTCCTTCTAAGGGACCGAACCTTCAGATTCAGTGCGCTGTGTCTACCGAAGTCGGCTTGGTGCACCACCGACTGGAGCGTGGCAGCGTCAAGATGGAACAAAACGCGGCGTTTGTGGAGGAGATCTACGACAAAGTGAAAGCGTCAGAAACGTTCCAGCGACACTTCGCAGGCAAGAAGGTCGTTGTCGTGCTCGACAACGCACCAGCTCACAACGAAACGGAAGACTTGGTGCCCGAACGCGACGATCTTGTCCTGCTTCGTCTGGGGCCATACTCCCCTATGTGTAACCCCATTGAAAGTGCGTTGGACACCCGTTTCGTCCTACTTAAATTCATGTGGTTAATCTCGTGTGTTCTGATGTGTATAGGCTGCTTCAGCGTGTTGAAGGCGCACATTAAAGAAGACCTCGCGCTGTCGCGCGTTGAATTGGTGGCAAGGCGTCCATATGGGGAGCAGTCCGCCGCGAGGATGGCCATCTTGGAGCGCGCGGCAGTCCGCTGCATCGGCTGCATCGATCTCCGCCTCGTGAACAAAATGGCGCTGCACTGTATGCGCGCTGTCCTTGCCGCGGAGCGCATGGAGGACATGCAGTACGGAACCTGAGCGTTTGGACTGCGCCTTTTCCATATTGGTCTGCGCGCCTGTTTACTTCGCGGTTATATTTCTGCATAATACGAAAATATATTTCACGAGTATAACTTGCAGTGGACTGATTTCAACGGAGCACGCTGCTGCTACCGGATATCGCTGAAATATTATGTTCAGTTCGGATGAATCTCCGGTAAGGTTCCGGTTTTCAAAAGAGCCGGAGCGAGCTTTTTTAGCTGAAAGGAAATAAACTCGCTTTGTGTGTGGCGCACACAAGTCTACAAATGCCAGAATTTCAAACTTTTGCGCGCCCCCAAATGAGTGGCATTCGTCGATCCCCCAGAACCCCCAAGGTGAAATCAGAGCGACGACCAAGCGCGCAGGATTCTTGTTCTAGGAAGCCTTCGGAGCCATGAGTTGGTTTTGCTTGTCTTTCATGCGAATCAGCTAAGTTGTAACGCCTACTTTGATATGCTACAGTATCCTGGACACGCCAAGCAAGTACCCGCACGAATGCTTGCCCAGTCAACGGTTCCCGACGTTGACGATCTGATTGTCCAAAGAGATGTCGATGCTGAACGGCGCAAGTTAGCCCGAGGAGTACCGTAAAGACTCTCGTGCGCGTCGACGAGTGATCAAGCAGTCGATTAAGGCGGGGTGGATGTTACCTTCTCTGCCCCCGTTAATCAAGCGGCTTTGAAGGCTTATCGAGCGGAAAAGAGAGCTCGGGTCGAGGCTCGTGAAGCGGAGGAGAAAGCTCGTGCGTGGCATGACGAGGTGGCATTGCAGTTGGACATGACTGGTAAGACGAAATTGACGCGTGCGTCGCAGGAAGCCTTGCAAAAGCAGCTCGAAGAGCAGCATACCAGTCTGAGTGCTGAGCCTGGAAGCGGTAACGAAAACGAAGTCGGGAGTGGGGATGAAGACGAGGTCGACGCGGGAGGTGATGGTGATGGAGAGATCGCAAGTGAGGATGGGAAGGCTGCCAGCAATGAAGACAAAGCTGCCGGCGAGGTGGACGATGCTGCCAGTGAGGAGGAAGCTGTCAGCGAGGAAGAGAAAGATGCCAGCGAGGAGGAGAGCGAGGAGGAGGCTGCCAGCGAGGAGGAGGAGGCTTCCAGCGAAGAGGAGAGCGAGGAGGAGGAGGCTGCCAGTGAGGAGGACGCTGCCAGCGAGGAGGAGGCTGCTAGCGATGAGGAGATTTCCGGTGCTGGACTGAAAACACACCGGAAGTCGCCCGGAAGAAAAATGTCCGTGCTGTGAATGAAAAAATGCTGGAAGTGAAGGAGTGGTGATTATATGGAAGGATTTCCTCTTCGTTGGACTTCGTGGGAGGCTTTTGACGAAGCGTTCGCTGATTTCCAGGCAGAAACCTATCAGCAGTTCTCAAGCCGAACTAGCACTTCCGTTTCAAGTCGAAATGAGCAGATTCGTCGCAACGGTCAAGCAAAACTAGGCAACAAGAAGAAAACACACGCTCAAGCGCCTGCTGAAGAGACGAAGCTGAATTTGATCCCAGAGGAGATGAAGACATACTGCAAGACTCTTAAGTGCACGCACGGTCACACGTTTAAAGCTCGCGGAAAGGGTGTACGGAAGCATCGTGTTGTGCGTTCCACGGAGTGCACGGCCCAAGTAAATGCTCGCGTGACCACGAAGAATGGCTCGAGCTGGTTTGTGGCATTAAAGGCCTGTGGAACGCACAATCACCACGTGACCCAGCATCAGTGGTACAACTACGCTGAGAACCGTACGGTCCGTGATGCTGCCCTCGAATATGATGTCGCTGTGCTTCACAAAGCTGGCGCTCCTGCCCAAGGGATCCTGAAGTATTTGCGCAGCCGAACGAGTACGTCTGGTTGTGGTCAGGTTTGTTTTGTGTGTTCTTCCGGTGGGCTAATATACTTTTGTGTGCCATAGACAAACAGACAACACTGAGAGACGTTCACAACATGGTGCAGAAGTTGAAGCAGAAAGAGCGGTGCGGTCTCACGGATGCGCAGCGTGCTGTCAAAGTCTTGGATGAATTTTGCGCGCAGTCAGGAGGAAATTCCGCCGAGATCATGGTTGACAGCGAGTCTAAGATTGCTAAAGTGGTGACGTTCCAGAGCGCAAGGATGAAGCGGTTGTTCAGAGCGTTTCCAGAAGTGATTCTTGTCGATGCCACGCATGCTACAAATGCCAACCGCTATAAGCTCTTCAGTTTTGCCGTGCATGACGTGTCTGGAAAGGTATGATAGGATGTCACTGTGAATATTCCGTGTAATACAACAATCTAAGTGTGTGGGCCCTCAGGGACAATATGTGCACCATGCTTTGGTAGAAAAGGAAGAGTAGGACAACTTACGGAAGGTGACGGCGATCTTCGTAAACCACAACCCCGCGTACAAGATTATCAAGGTTATCGTGACAGACAAAGCGATGCACGGAAAGGATGTGCTCCGTGAAGCCTTTCCGCAGGCCCGTCAGCTACTGTGTCAATGGCATGTGGTTACGTGGCTTAAGAAGCAGGTGTCTAGACTAGCTCCGGCGGCGGCAAAGATTGACATCAAGGGCATCATGAGTGCTTTGGTGTAAGCACGCTGCCCCCAGGATTATAGCGATGCAAAATGAGCACTGCTGGCGAAGCTTGGTGATGACGCGGAGCACCCGCTGTACAAGACGTTCCTGGATAACTGGGATTACAATCAAGACGAGTGGGTATCTTACCGACGAGGCAACGTACCACACCTCAACAACAACACCAACAACAGGCTTGAGACCAAATGGGGGAAGATCAAGTTGGTTGTAGAACCGTCGTTCACTATTGATACACTGATTAGTACACTGATTACGCTGCAGAACTACTCTGAGGAGCGATACATAGCCGAGTTTCACCGAGTTGCCAGCCGGCCGCCGACGGACGAGGACCCGGAGCTTGCTTCGCTAGCGCTACAGCTGAGCGGCTATGCGTTCGATATGGTTGCTGAGCAGTTTAAATTTGCAGTTGGATCTCACGCAGCTTATGACGTTGACTCCTCGGTGCCGGGACAAGCTACCTGACAAGTCCAGGCACTGGTGACAGGCATTTCATCGATACAAAGGTAATTTGTGCAGTTCCGGTTGCGTCGGGTGTGTTTCCGGTGTGATATCTAACGGTTTGCTATCGTCTTGTATGCTTTAGGCAAGCCGATGCGACTGCATTTTCATGCAAACGTGTCTTCTTCCATGTCGTCACGTAATGTACTTCCGTTCCAAGTACAATTACGAGTCTGTCATCCCACCAATGCGGACATTTTCGGGTCGATGGATTACGCACAGTCCAGTTAACGACATCACAGAAGGTGATGTTGGACAAGGAGGTGTCGTTCAGATTTCCTGTCGGCGCATGCAAGCTCCCCTGCGATTGAATCGACGGACAAGTACATCCGCGCAAAGGCGATAGCCGAGAAAATCATCGACCGCATGACACTTCAATCTACACCAACGTATCGAGTGGCGATGGAGTGGATGGAAGGCTTCTATGAGTCCTTGCAGAGTGGAAATATTCCTGACTTCATTGCTCAAGCTTCACTAACAGATTCCCTGGTATTTCTCAGGTTTCTTCTGCTGGAGGTGCTCGGCTGTCCCAGTTATCATTTCGCGCTCCTAGCTCACCGCAGTTCACCGATGATACCGCACTTCAAGGACGGGTGAGCTCAAATACACCAAGGACAGAAGTCACTGATGAACTGGAGGACAAGGCTGAAGTGCCCCTACCAGCGGAGGAGACAATTGCACTTCCAGAGGCGAAGACCCGTGCAGAGCAAGATGACGATGGCAACGATGGCGACGCAGCAAGTGCGCCAGGAACCGGAGGTGTACCGGACAGCACCGATCCACCACCGGATCCCTGCAGGTTGGAACAAAGGACACCCCTTTCACGTTTGCGTCTCCGCCGCGTACACCTGGTCTGTCTCGACGAGACAAAAAGCGTTTGGCCGGCGCGAAGGAGATCAAGGCTGCACGGAAACTTGCTCTGAAGATACGTCAAGGAAAGAAAACGCGTAAGGATCAAGTTTAATGATGTGGCAGCGCTTCTGGACGCCCCGTACAGTATGCAAGCAGCCCGGGCTATGGTGATTGCACTGGATATTCCCGATGTTGAAGTGAGTGCATCTGCTTCCATCCGTCCGTACAATATTGGTCAGAGTGTGCCGGTGATTAAGGCAATCCCTCAACTGGACAAGCTCTATGAGGCTCGAGATGCGATTAAGGCCACAGGCAACGACGATCTTCTGGCTCATTGGCCTGACTACGGATGCGCTACCTTAGACCAGCTCGACGCGATGGTGAACATCATCGAAGCGCGTAATCGTTCTCGTATGGTGGAGTTTACTACAGCGTGGATCGACACTGTTCAATGGCACATCTTCGATGTTCGCGACCCTTTCGGAGGCACTTGCAGCATTATCAAGGTAAGCCAACTTCAACAAACCGGATACGCACAAAAAGTACCGGATAAGCACAAAATACTCGCTGATGTTTCTTGCTTGCCCATAGAGGACCTACAAGGAGGCCGTGAGACCATGAACCTGAAGGTTACGAGAGTGGATGGGGAGTTAACGGCTGGTTACCTGCTTCTCGAGTATCGGGATCGACAGTGGCTGAATAGCACGGCAATCATCGCTGGAATGATGGCGTTGAAGGCTCATTACCCTGGTGTCGGAGTGGTTAACCCAAGCTACCATGATCTACCAGCTCTTAGCCAGAAGCGCCGCACAGCTGGGGGTTGGAGCTGACGAACCGAAGAACACGCGCAATATTTGTGTCATCAACACTGGTCATCATTGGTGAGCATTCCTAGTTGACAAGCAAACCCAGGTATGCTACGTGTTTGACCCTCTTCAGAGGGAGGATAACTATACCGAAGTCAAGGAGAGCGTACGCTATACTATCGAGCCGATGTTGGGCATGAAGGACGAGCTGATCTACGAGGAGATCGAGTGGTGTCAGCAAGAAGATAGCAATTCTTGCGGTGTGTGGTGCCTTGCTATTCTCGAGCTCAAGCTTGCAGAGCGCCCCTGGGATGACTCGCTTTACCGTGTCGTGCCGTACCTGCGCATGCGTTACCTATTCAAGACAATTAGTATGACCCGTTCTGTCCCCGTCATCGATGCCGATGAAGACTAAGACCAGCGCGATGATCCAGAGAATTAGCTGCTATATTTTTTAAGGGAAATCCATGAGCCTTTCGATGTCTGAGTCATTTCCCCAGTATGTTGTTTGATCAGGACAAGTTGGCACAGCCGGAATCACACCGAAAATGCACATTGATAATGCAGTCCACGCATGCCAATGAAAACGACTAAGTCCACAAGCTCACAAATTTAGAGAATTTGGAGCGAGGCGCCTCAGGTGCCACTCGGCCTCGTCATTTATGGTTTATATTTCACCATCCCATGAAAATGACCGAATCCATCTGGTTGAAGAGTGATCATAATCCAAACAGATTTAGGGAAATACTGTAATCTCGCGAACAAAAGACCGGTCTAAGGTGTATACGCTTAATAGTGGCCTCTACACTATCCGGTGTCTCTAACATCGTCCGATTTCAACTTGGACCGGCAAAGGTGTAGCAGTGTTCAAAATACAAATCTTACCGTAATGCGCTAGCGTCAGCTGGAGCGAAGGCTGTATCCACACTAGCAGATGACCTTGAAGTACTTTCCATCTCGTTCTTTAATACAAATGCTAGCTGGAACAGTAGCGAAAATCCGAACTTACGCTTCAACATCGCGTGCCACACCACGAAAAAATCTCTCCGTATGCGTACATCAGAATGCTTCCTGTAGCTGCTCAGAAGTTAAAGACCTTGTATGAGGATAATACTTAGCACTTGGGAGGTGAAACAGGATCGATAGGTAAGTGACGTAGAGCGTAGGGA
>JAAVTI010000723.1:0-39456 GCA_011947335.1 Phytophthora constricta
GCATCCCCAACATTTGTCGTTATCCGTTCGCAACAGAGCACCAGCTTTCAGACAACGTTGGTGAAGGTGGTTGCGACTCGCTCGTTGTGGACAGCATGCACGTGTATCACCCACTGCCGCATCTTGCGTCTTCCGCTACGCTCTATGTTGCTGTAGTGGACTCTTTCAATTACTCGATGGCGCACAAATGCGAAAACGTAGTTGGTGAAGCGCTTTTTGCAGCTGTCGTGGAGCTCTGTGAGGGTATTGGTCGCATCGATGCAGAGGAGAAGCTTATGGACGTTTTGAACCGTGTTGGGCTGCGGTATACAGGGCACGATTACTCATAGATCCAGGAATGGAGTGCTTGCTTATTGTTCATGTAATGAATATTGTCAAGGTTCGATTGCAGAACCTGTTTTAAGTCAAGAAATTGTGAGTTACTTGGTGGTTAAGGTGGCCTTCTATTTGAGTTTTATGGTTTACTGTCCTATAGAAGCCTGGTATGCAGTGAGACGTGACAGGATGTCATTCGTCTTCCTTGTGGGTTTTCGTGTTGTCTGTGGTGATGATTCTGCTATAATGTGTTTGATGTGTGAGCTGGGGACCGCCACTCCGCCTGAACTATGCGGGTCGTAGAAAATTGTGCTGTTTGCTTTGGCCAGGAGTTTGGTTGCTGCATACGCCGAACCAGTTGGTTTTCCCCACTGCACTGAGAAGAACGCTTTCAGGTTCGTTGCCAGTGTGGCTGCAGGGCTGTTTGCCCCTGGTAGTGAGTCGGTATGCTGAAGTTTCTGTTGTGGTTTTTGTCCAGACTATCCACGCGGAGATAGGTGTGATCTGGGTTCGCCAGCGTCATCAATTCGGTCACCCCTTGGTTCAGAGTCCGTGTCGCGAAAGCGGTCCCGTCTTCATGTGACCCAAGTTGGAGGTTTCCTGCTCTTACGGGTTTCCAAATGTTTCCGGGCTGCTGTTGGTATATGATCCATCCTCCGGCACGGTGAGTGGTCACGGTGCTGTGAGTGGAGAAGTGTATGTTCCAAGCCTCGAGGTCGGGGACTGCTTCTTCTGCGTCCAGTGACATCATGATGCTGTTGCAGATTCCCAGGCATTGGCCCTGAATTCTCTTTGCTGGTTGATTGCGCCAGGCGTTAGCGATCGCTCGAGCTTGGTACGCTCCTGCTGCCATGATAGCTGCTTGAGTTTCCTTCTCGTTGGTTAGTTTGTCTTTAAAAACTGCTTCATTGCGTAGCCTCCAGAGTAGTGCTGGGGTTACTGTCGCCCAAATCCGCCACAGGAGCAACATCGCTTTCGTGTGGTGTGGGGTCCAGCGTCCTATACACTGTTGTGCTTTTGCGAGAAATGTAGTCTGAATTGGTGGTGCTTCTCTAGTCGCTGCTGCTGCGCGCAGTGCTGTCTTCTGTTCTGAGCTAGTGATTGCTCCCATCCATTTGTTGATCCACTTCATCCAGGCTCCTTCTGCTTTATTGCAGTCCCAGACGATGTGGTCAATAGTTTCAGTCAGGCACGGGCACTCAGGGTCTGGGCATTCCTTGTCGTCTGGCCAGCCCTCGTGGTGTAGGTTCAGTGTACCTGTCGCGATGCGGTAAATTGTCCAGTTTTGGAAGTCGGTGAAGAGTCCTTGACGATCCCATATCTGCTGCGGGCTTTGCTGCAGAGCTGCTTGCCCCCACGTTGATGTCGATGCTCTGTTCTCAATTCTTTCCAGAACGGGCTGGAGTTGCTGGTGCAGGTGGAGTTTAAATGCACGCGATCGCTGTGTCCTGAGTGTTTTTGCCGTGTTTCGTGCCAAGGTACCGGTAGGCAAGGTCCACGGGTAGATTGCAGTGTCCGGTGTCGGCGTGAACGCGATTCCTATCATTCGTTCCCATGCTTTCAGTTCCGTGTAGTCATCACTCCCCTGATAATCGCTATCGACCCATGTAATTCGCCAAGTGAGTCCATCGTTGTTCCGTTTGAGGTGGAGCATCGGCATTTCTATATTTTCCTTCTTGATGGCCGCTATGGTCGGGTTGCCGTTCACGGTTTGGATTGACCAGTGGAGCCTGTGTTGCAATGGTGGTAGCGCCAATGGTTTAGGTGACTCCGCTGGGGTTCCCCACAGACTCCAGGATATGCTGCGTAGTATGTTCGTACACCATAGCTGGATGTTATGGCGATGTCGAGTTTCCTTAGTCCCTGGCGACAAAGTCGGTGTGATCAGTATGCTCTGCTCCGTTGATCTGTTGCCTTCATGGCTGCCAAAAACAGTAATGTCTTTCAGTCGGCATTGTCGTATCCGTGGGTATTGGTCCAGTCGTAGTGGTTTGCCGTGTGCATCTAGTACACATGCGTTATCGTCCCAAGGAGCGTGAAGCAGGAACCCTGCTTGTGGTTGCTGTTGTGGCCTCCATGGGTTATGCGTTGTCGTGAAATGCATGGTTGCGTCGTCGATCCAAGTGCAGATGTCTCCACTGCTGCTTCTCATGGTAATGTGCCTGTTGTCGTTTATGTCGGCTCTATCTCCGTCGAGTTGCTGAGTTTGTGCCTCCCAAAGCTCCAGTTTGCCTAGGTTTTGAGCTGATATTCTCGGTGTCCCGTTTTGCTCCCTAAGTTTGCTGTGTACCATCTCCGCTGAGGTAGGACGGTAGGCACAGCATAGCTCCGTTTTAGGTTGATCTGGGTGCGCCGCCGCGTGCCATGCCGCTGTGTAGATGTCGTCTGGTTCGTGTAGCCATCGTTCTGCGAGATTAGCGCGAGTTGCCTTTAATGCTCGTGCGATGTCCTGCAGTCCGAGGCCTCCTGCTGCTTGTGGTGTGTAGACTAAGGAGGGGCTTAGCTTGTGCTTGCCAGTTCCAGTTCCCGTCTGGGCGTTCCAGACAAATTGCTTCTGCATGTTGACCAACTGTTTCAACACTGCTTTAGGCGGGACAAATTGCTTTCCGGTGAACAGGATTGCCGGTAGGGCCACCACGTTAAATAGCAAGATGCGTTGTGCCACAGAATTTCCAATGGTTGTGGCAATCTGCAGTCGTCGTTGCGTTTGCTCTAGTCTGATGTTCCAGTTTTCATTTACCGCCTCCACATTTCCCACCCTGTAGCCCAATTGTCTAGTAGTGTCTCCTGGTGCAAGAACCGGATATCCTCGCCACTGAGGTGGCGTTCCAGCTGTATTGAGCCCGATAAGCACGCTTTTATTTGGTTGTACCCGGAGACCCGACAAGTCTCCAAATTGCTGTAGGATTTTCTGGACGGTGTCAAGTTCATGTGCTGAGCTCATGTACACCGTGCTATCGTCCACGAATGCCGAGAATTTGTGACGTTTGTCGGGACTACCTGGTATGGCGATGCCGTGGAGCTGAGGGTGGCGATTGATGGCCTGCCCCAGCGTATCCACTGCCAGTAGAAAAAGTAGTGGTGCCAGCGGGCAGCCCTGCCTGATCCCCGAGTTCACCGTCCAGTCCTGGGAGGTATTGCCGTTCACTGTGAATCGTGCCGTTGTGCCAGCATGGAGTGAGTGAATCACATTCAGAAATTTCTGTGAGAATCCGTAGTGGCGGAGTACGTGCTGCATAAAGTTTCTGTCGAGTGTATCATACGCTTTACGGAGGTCGAGGCAGAGAGCCATCGCTGCGTCAGTCCATGGTACTGCTGGGTTATCCTCACTACCAGCCAGTATAGTCCGGAGCATCGTGATGGTTCTGTCAATATTGCGCCCGCGCACAAATCCCTGCTGGCTTTGACTGATCAGTTTTGGTAAATAGCGGTGTAGTCGCTCTGCGATAATCCGTCTGAACAGTTTGTACGCCGTATTTAGGAGCGCGATGGGCCTGTAGTCCATGGCGTCCGGGGAGTCTCCTTTTTTCGTAGTGGGATTACTGTGGCTTGTAAAAACGACGCTGGCACGCCTGCACCATTCAGTATGGCGTTGAAGAGGTGCGTCAAGCCTGGCGTCAGTTCTGCTGCGAAGTCTTTGTAAAAGTCGTGGTTGAGTCCTGTAGTGCCGTCAGATTTATGGCGTTTGAGATTCTCTATTGCTTCCACCGTTTCGCCTTGTGAAATCGGTTCGACTAATGTTATCGCTTCTTTCTCTGTCAATTGTTGCGTAGCTGGAATTTGCACAAAGTCGTGAAAGGCTTTCTCGTAGTCACCAGGCTGTATCGTTGCATGTGACTGCGCCAGCACATGGCTCCATTCAGTTGCCATGCGCTCTTCAATCGGGTAGTCGTCGTCATAAAAGTGGCCAGGGGAAGGTGAGATCGTCGTTATTGTTTGGTCTCTCTGCCAATTCGCGTTGCGCTTGAAGAACCTACGCGTGTTGTCAGCTGATAATTGCAGATTAGCTCCAAACGAGCGTGCTGCTGCTTTCCGTGCCTCCTCGTTTTCGTCAAGTTGTATTGTCTCTCTCGAAGTCTGGTAGACCCGGGTGGAGGCCCGGATATTGTCAAAGTATCTGTTCCGTTGTCGACTGTCGGCTGCTTTCACATCTGCGAGTACTCGTTGGAGCCCTGTGACGACTCCATCCCAGTCCGCCACTGGGTTGTTGCTGGTCTCATAGGCGTCCATTAGAGTGGCAATGCCGTCTGCAATTGCCTCGTGTACTCGGTGAGGTCGGCCACTCTTAATCGGGTACTTCACCCCTTAGGTGAGCTGCTTGGTCTCGCCGTACCGGAAAATAATTCCATCCTGACTTCTTGATGGTCCGAGTCGTGTGCTGGTGCCACCGCTTCGACCCATTGGACCTGATTGTATGGTGCTCCTTGACATAATACCTATCGAGTCTGCTAGCACCATACGCAATTGAAGTCACCTCCTAGTATTATGGAGGAGTGTCTGGTCAGCCATGGTCCTAGGTCCGCGAAGAATTGATCACGCTCGGCTCTGTTATTTGCACCCGCCGGTGCATATACGTTGATAATTAGCCAGTCATCTAGTTCAATTGCCATAATACGTGAGGTCCAGCTGGATTGTTGGTACGGCTTCATTCGTGAGCTTATCGCCGGCGAAGCTAGAATTCCCAAGCCAGCTGATCCTGTTGATGTGGTTTCCCAGTAGCTCAGTGGTTGCTCTGGGGTTTTCATGTGCCATGCTCGTCTCCACTGTTCTCTCATGTCCTCCTTATCTTGGTCTGTATGTAGCTGTGTGTCTTGGAGGAGCAGGATGTCTGGCGTTCGCCGCCCTCGACGCCGTCTCCATCCACTCATCCAGTGTCTTCTTGCTTTGTGTGCGAACCCTCGCAGGTTCTGCGTTGCTATCGTCAATGTGCTCATTTGATGTCCCTGTCGGCGTGAGAGGGCCGGTGGTGCCTCAAATAAAGCTGCTAGGTTGTAGACTTCACTGTAGTAATCTTCTGTACGTGGCAGAAGTCGTGATGTTGCACTCGTCATTTATCTAATATGCTGGCGAAGACGATCCTTCATATTCACTCAAAGAAGTTGTCGTCAGTGGGGTCTCCGCTAGTCGTGTCTCCAGCTCCGTCCACAACCCCGCCGTGTCCGGTTTTGAAGTATCGCCTGGAGCTCTGGCCGTTTCAAGCGTCGCAAAGAGGACATGAAGGTGTTCGATTGTCGTGGCAGGTGGTGGATTCCTGTACTCTGGACTCAGCTGTTCTATCTCCGTGCTGTAAATAGTACTGGTTAGAATTAATCGGGAGAGGCGTTGCACTTGGTCTTTCTTGCACAACTTGAGTAGTTCCATGTCTCCATAGCCCATTTTTTTTTAACCTCGTCCACATCTCCCGGGGTGCAAGTTAATCAATGTGATGTCCGTCTCAGCTTGCTGTTGGAATTCGTTACAGCAGGCCAATATCCATTGTTGCTGCTCCTCGTCGGCTGTTTTATTCGCGAGCTGAGTTAAGCAGTGCACTTGGCATTCCAGTCGAGCCCGTAATGTCCATTGGTCCAGGGTCGAGTCCGTCATCGCGCTCAAGATTTCCCCTGGTTGTTCAAATCGGCTTAATATGCCCGATAGTACTGCAGGTGCTAGTTCAACTTCCCGCCATTGCGTTGGTTTTGCTGGTATGGTTGGGAATGGGGCCGACGAGTGCTGCATCCATTCGTGCTGCAAATTGTTCCAGTGTAGCTTTATCAGGTGGGTGCTGGCTCTGTTCATGCTCGCTTGCGCTGTACCTGCGTTGAACCGTCCGACTCCATTGTTCCGCTGTGCTAGTCGATCCGCCTCTGTCAGTTGAGGAGGAGGTGGTATGGCTGCCTCCTTGTCGTCACTCCAGTCTGATTCGAGCGATTGTTGGGTGCTGGTTCCAGATGGTGTGAACGTGGATTGAGACTCCCGTGCAATGAGCTGTAATTGCCAGTCTTGTAGTGTAGTCTGAGATACATTATACGTGGCTAACCACTCTGCGACTGCGGTTTCATTTTCCCACTGCAGGCTCCGTAGTTCATGCCGTTTCCCTGGCGGGATTCCGTCGATCCCATCCGTAGAGAAGATAGCTAGTTCCTCGGTCCTGTCACCGCCCGGTCGGTTGATTTTTTGCCGTGCCTTGCTGCTCATTATGCTGTGCCTGGTTGTGCGCAACAGGCCGCATTTTTCCTCTTCATCGTCGGCGATTTTGTTTGCGTCATTCACTTTCGGGGTCATGGGTTCGTCCTCCTTCGTTGGCTGGTTATTGTCGAAATCCACATCCATCTCCGCTGTGTTAGGCGCGCTTTCCACGTGCTTTGGTTGCCATACGCGCGGGGAGAAGCGCAGCCATTCGTAATGCTGTGGCTGGAAGAGTATTACAACAGGTGAGTCCCCAGTTCCTGCCAATGTGCTCCTCTCCTGTTTCAGGGCATGCAGCCATTTGCCTGCCTCTTTACCACAGATAATCCGCTCTACCGCCGTAGTAAACCGTTTACCGTACTTTTTAACTTCTTTGGGCTCGTAGATCGCGTAGCTAGCCTGGTCCATACTGGGACGTGCCACTACGCTAAATATTTTCCGCTGAAGGAGTTTGGCCGTGAGCCTTAGTGTTTCCGAGTTTCCCCACAGGCGGTCATCGATGAAGCCATCTTGTTGCGAGTTCGATTTACTAACTTCCTGGAAGTATGCCCGGAGCGCCTGGTCAGACTGTTTGGCGCTCATTTGCATCGGTTTCTTGTTGATCAAGCTGAGAATCGTTAATCTGGTGTCGTGCGGGTATTCTTCGTCGAAGTAGTGGTTAGAAGCCGCCGCAATTCCACGCTTTAGTTTGGTTGCTAGAGTTTTCGAGCACTGCTGGGTGAGTAACCTGATTGAAATCTCGTTTCAGCAAGGCCATCGCTACCGCGTAGTATTGGCAGTTTCCATTAGACGGTGTCTGGACCGCCTCTAGTCCAATCGTTTTTAGGACTTCCGGTGCAGTTGTCGTAGTTGCTGCAAATCGGTCGATACTGAGTTTGGCTAGTGCTGCAGTTTCCCCACTGGGGTTTGCTGGCGCTTTCTCTGCACATGCTGGTTGATCAAGTTGAGTTGCTTCTCCATTGCCTGCGACCTAACACTGAGCTTCATCCGAATCTCCTCTCCGATTGTACGTGGTGGCTGGGCATGAACCGCTGTATCAGGTTTCTTCTCCGTTGCGGTGGTGGATGGCTTTGCCTCTCCGGCCGCCGCCGGCGCCGTTCCTGTACATGTGTTTCTGCTGAGAATAGACCGTTGTCCAGGCTGTGTCGGGGTGGCACGTCGAGGTGACTGTGAGCTGCTTGCGGTACCAGTTCTGCTTCGGGTGGCTCCAACCGTCTGCCACTCGGAGGTCTGCGGTAACGGGACCCGGCGGGAGTTGCTGGAGCCATGAGGCTCCATCGTCGGGTTCGCTGACCGAGTCATGGTTCGTGGAGTTGTTGTCCTGGTAGTTTGGGGATCGTGCACTTCATCGATCCAGTAGCGCGATAGTTCTTCGAAACTTGTCACCGTAGATTGTTGAAGCGGGAGTGCAGCGATGTCTGAGGCTCGCACTTGGATACTGCATTCACTTGTCTTCCAAAAGTCATCAGCTGCTGTGCACCGCTGTCTCGTATGGCCACTGACACCGCATTGGAAGCATGGCGGTGTAGGCTTCATACTGACGTGGTGGATGAGGATCTTAATTCCATCCCAATCGATGAACCGGCGACCCGCCAGAAATCCCGGACACACGGACGTTTTGAAGTGAATGTCCCATGTGTCCGTTTGGCGCGGTCGGGTTCCAGTGGTTGGCTCTTGCCAGGTCACATAGGTGCCGTTAAAGTTCTTCTGGATGTACGCATCAATTGCTGCTTCGTCCATGAAGCGGGAAACGTTAAGCAGACGAATGTGGTATCGCTCCCTTGCCTTTTCATTGCGCAGTCCGTCTGGGCCGATTTGTCTTCCCCACACCGATGTTCCTCTGTTGGTGTTATCAAGAGTGTCCGCGTGTACTTCTGGGTGTTCGTTGTGCAATTTGAACACCTTGTTTCGGAATGGAAGGGATTGAACGTCTTGCTCCAGTTGGTAGCCAATTCCCGGGTCCAGAAGATGAGATGAACCGTGTGGCTTCTGTGGTCGTAGCACACCTGCTTGGTGTCATACAGGAGCTCTACTACTTTATTCTTGTCATGATTACCGTTTTCAGGTCTGAGAAGGATCATGCTAATCAGGCGGTCCCGTGTTGAAAGTCAGGGTAGACAGGGAAGTCTTGGTGTAATTGAATCACTAGATCGCCTTCCACCTGGGCTTGGATCGTGTTCTGGATCATTTGTAAGGCCGAGTTAGTGCATACTCGCTTGAGAAATGCCGGTAATTCGGCATAGAGGATGGTTCCTTCTAGGAGGCCCTTGATGATCTTCGTCTCGTGCTCCGTTGGTTTCCGGAGTGCCAACGGGAATCCATACTGGATTTCGCATATTTGCCGTAGTTGAGCGATCTCATCCGCTGTGTATGCCGACTTGAGGAAGCGGTACTTGGACGATCCGTCGAGTGACATGTCGATGTCCCCATCCACCGTCACATTTTCCTGGCTGGCTCGCTGGACCCATGGGTTGTTCACTGAGTGCGTGCTGCTAACCTGAGCATGTGCGATACGGTGTTCAATGATTGCGGCCAGCGATCGGTTACTCTTGTAGATTGCCCGCACGACATCGTAGAGACGCCCTCTCCATTTGCGTGAATCCTCCATAAGATAAATTTTTTTGTTTATTAAAAGCGTGAATAATTGAAGTAGTTGTTCGTGTTCGTCCTGTGTCAGTTCTGGGTATCGTTGTTTCTCGGTCGGTAGTGGCTCCTTCGGGTGCGTCCTAAAGACCTGTTCAAACATGCTGGCCATGTATTCACCTGCACTCACGATTTCTTGTACTTTTTGCTGTGGTTTCCCAGCGACTTCCTCGTGGATAAACGTGTACATCTCCGTGAACGAGAGCGTGGCTTCTTCCTCTGGTTCGTATGTCGGTTTGAAACAGGGCGAGAGCTACGCTCTGTTTCTTAGCATACACAGTATGCGTGTATTGAGGAAGCGTAGACTTAAGGTTTGTATGTAAGATAGAAATACGCGAGCCCGCGTATTTCTAAAGCAAATACTTAACACTTTAGATCAAAATAGAAAACTGAATTGAATGGCAGTCCGCCGCGTGGCGGGCTGGCCTTATCTTTACGCTAAACCCCTTTAAGATGATATCTAATTGCAAGGGTGAGAGCATGGTTGGCTCTCACGCATTTGCATGAAATGCATGCACATGATTGGTTGAAATGTTGCCCTTTCAATTAATAGTTGTGCGCCTGAGCGCCCGTCAACGATAGTTACATTGACGGCTCGTAATGTTGGTCGCTAGTGTGTGTCCCACACACTAGTGGGTTTGCGTGTATTAGTGTACCCCGGGTACACTATCCTGTGTAGCCCCGCTACACCACCCCCTCTCAAAGTGCGAGTATCGCATTCGGGAGGTAACGGTGACCACGATCTCGTCTGTGGTCACTTTCCGTCTGCTTCGTCTAACGGAGAAGACACTCACGCTCATTTCGCAATGAGCGCGTCAAGTCCCGAGTCCCCGGGAGTCCCAAGGCTCCCGAAAGTCCCAAGACCTCCGCACCCGGTGGGGATTCCCCATCGGGTGGCAAGACACTGTCAGTGCGTGAATATCACGCACTACAATTGGAGAGAGAGCGCTCTCGGGAGCGCGAGAGCGCTAAGCAAGTCGGCGCCATCGTCGCCAAGGCAACCCGTCCCTTCGGGGCGGGTAGAATCGACTGTCGCACAGCCTGCGAAGGCTGCGCGCACCACGTCCCCTGGACGTGATGGTGATGAGGAAGACCCTGGTCTCATTGTCGATTACGACAGTGATTCTTTGGCGGACGAAGAGGAGCACTCTTCGCCCGTGAGGGACAAGCCTGCTGTGAGCAAGCTTCTTCGCGAGAGTCCGTCGCCGGGCTCTCGTCGTCAACGTGAGGACTCGCCAGAAGATGGCGAGGTCGTGCACGCTAAGCGTGCACGGTCTGAGAGCAGTGGACCCGCGGAAACTCCATCCGCGGGTGTTTCTCCTTCCGCCCAGGCATCCTTGCCTGTTGGGCGCAGAGCGGCTCAGTCTCAGGGAGCTGAGCCGTGGAAGTTATCGTCGGAGCGCATTCATCGCCTCCGATGGTCCGACGAAGGCTGCCAGGGCACACCTTGTGCTCTCTTCCAAGTCGATACCATCAAAGATGATGATATCGTAGAGGCGCTCGGCTTCGCGGCCGGCTTCGATGAGCGTCGCAACTACTATGCGACGCTGTACCTTGCTCTTCGCTATTTCAAGGGCGTGCGCCATAGCGCTAAGAGCAAGGTCTCTGAGACAGTCGCACTGACTCAGGGCTGGAACCATTTTGTTATGAACTGGAACAGTGATGCTGCTGCTTTCCGAAAGCGTCTCGAAAGCATGCGTGAGCGCTATTATAAACATAATAGCGCTGGCAAGGCTACCCGCTTGCACGAACTCAGTGCAAGCGCTGGTATACCTTGTGCCGTTCCCCGTGGAGAACGGTGTCCAGTCTGTCCACCCAACGCGGACAGACTGCGTGAGAACGAAGTCGATGGGTACTCGACGATACGAGTACCCAGTGAAGTCCGAGACTGGCGCTTTACTGTCTTCCGGATGCCGGGAAGAGAGCACCCCGCCTGATCCCGTTACGCGTCTACCCGTCCCCGGGGGCGTGGGGTGGTACACTGTCCAGCCGAGACCTAGTCTCGGCTCGGACGGAGGTGGTGGCGGTCTTCGTACGCCATCACCATTTCCGGAATATCCCTCACGAGGATATTCCGCGGTTCCCACGAGTCGTGTTGGGGAGGGTATCCTCTCCAACGACATCGAAAACGACGCTGACCTTGGTCAGTGCGTGGCTCCTGGTGAGCTACAATTCGCTCGACAATCCAGCGAATTGAGCCGTCGGCAGCCCGCAAAGGTGCCGGCGGAGGGGAAAACCTCGTCGCTTTGATCAGCCGCTTGAGGCTGATCAGACCTTCCAGCAACTGGCGGCTGACTATGCTGCCTTCCGCCGTGAGGCTTGGAAGACGATCGCTGAGCAAAGTCAGCTGATCTCGAACCTCTCGTCGCGAGTGTCCGCTTCTCGCGAGACAGCGGTGACGCGATGTCTCGAGTCGAGGACGTCGAGAGGAAGTTTGCGAAGCTCGTTGAGAGCGTTCGCATGCGTCGCTCGCGCTCTGCGCGCGAGCGCGACGAAGGTGACGAGTCGTAGCTCGACCATCACGCTTCTTCGTGCCCATGTTGGATGAGCGCGCGGGCGTATCATGCTCATGATACGCCTTCAGTCGCCCGACATAGAACGTCGGGTGCAGTCTCATGCTGGTTGGTATGTCCAGCGTGTAGGCTGCGCCTTGGCGATGCAAGACACGAAAGGGGCCGATGAAGCGTGGAGCAAGCAAGCTTGCTCCAAAGTCCGAGACTGCATGTCTAGCCAAGTTTTGCGTAGACAGTAAAACTAATGAATTCGTTTTGAACTCACTAATGTTGTTGCGTGACTTCTTGTCAGCGTTCATCTTCTGTCGGTCGACAGAAGATGCAATAGCATCACGAACAAACCGCATGACGGCTTGTCGATTCTGCACGAAGTCTTTCGCATCGACATTGGTCGTGTCGACCAATGCGTCCTTGTCCGCTATCGTGCCCTGCACGATGCGCTCGTCATCTTGAGTGTCCACATGGGGTGTGGACACGTACTTGGTCGCAGCAGTGACGTCGCCCTGCGTCGTCACTGTATCATTTTGGTTTCCGGTGTTCGACTCCGAGTCGAACACGTCATCTTGCGTCACGTCTGCTCCCGGAGCAGGCGTGGGACAGGTCGTCGCTTGTCCTTTCGCTCCCGGAGCGAAAGGTGCTTGGTCTTCTTCCTTCGCTCCCAGAGCGAAGGGTACTTGGTCGTCTTCCTTCGCTCCCAGAGCGAAGGGTACTTGGTCGTCTTCTTTCGCTCCCGGAGCGAAAGGTACTTCGTCGTTGCTTGTAACTTCCGTGCCCGGCACGGAAGTGTTCTCAAAGCGCCTGCACCCGGTGCAGACGCAAAGCGTACTCTCTTCTGGCGCGTGGCACTACGTGTCACGGCGTTCAAATTTTCCTGTGGGCGTGGCTCGCTCACAGATCCTCCCCCACTCAAGGGAGCTGTCACCCCGCCAAGCATGGCAGGTACTCGTGGATGCCGCATGGCATTCACGTAGAACGGTGTATGCCCCGTAGAGGCATGCACCGAGTTGTTGATGGCAAACTCTGCCATCGGCAAACAGTCGCTCCACTCGGTGAACGAGTGGGCGTAGCTCTTGAGGATGTCACCGAGCACGCGATTCACGCGCTCGGTCTGACCATCCGTCTGCGGGTGGTCGGCTGTCGACATCGACAGCCGAGTACCAAGGAGGCCGAAGACCTCCTTCCAGAACGCGGCCGTGAACCTTGGATCACGGTCGGACACTATCTCACGGGGCATACCGTGAGAGCGGAAGATGAGCTCCACAAACAGACGTGCCGTCTGTTTGGACGTGACTTGGGCAGGCACCGCAGCAAGATGAACCATCTTGCTGAAGCGGTCGACAAAGACGACCACTCCAGTCCGACGCTTGGCGTCGGGCGGTAACCCGAATATGAAGTCCATACTGATGGACTCCCAACACTCTGCCGGTATCGGCAGAGACTGTAGCGGTGCTTGTGAAGCCGGCGTCGGCTTCACTCGTTGGCACGCCTCGCAAGCACGGACGTACTTGCGGATCCACTTGTACTGGCGAGGCCAGTAGAAGTCACGCGAGAGAAGAAGGTACGTCTTCTCTCGACCCGGATGCCCAGCCGATGGGGCATCGTGATACTCGAATATGATCCGCAGGCGCAGATCATAATCATCAGGGACGACGATGCGAGCGACATCGTCGTCAGCTGCACTGTATAGCAGCAGCCGTCGTGTGCACTATACCTGTGCACACGGGATCTCAGATGTGGGCAGCGCGCGATGCGCGCTGTCGGAAGGTGCCTCCACATAGGTCAGCAATCGCTTGGCGTCCGCGTCAAGCGAGTACGCCTTGCGCACATCGTCGAGCAGCGACGATGTGGGCACACTGCTGCGTTCAATGCCAATGGCATTGACGTCAACTACCTTGTAGTTGTAATCCGGCCGACGCGACAGTGCGTCGGCTACCACATTCAACCTTCCAGGTTTGTACTCAACCTGGAAGTTGTAGTCAGCGAAGAATGACAGCCACCGTGCCATTCTTTGAGAGAGATGTGGTGACTTTACGGCCGTCCGTAAAGAAGCGTGATCGGTGTAGATCACGAAGGGTCTATCTCCAGGAGATAGACACGGAACTTGGCTAACGCCTTTCCAGCTCTGCACTTCCAGCGCTGTCAACTCCGAGGCAGTGCTCGGAGGACACTCAATGTCATCTCGTGACATGGACCCCAGAGAGTGTTTGCGTCAGCGCATTCACTCTCTCGTACTCGACATCGCCCGTCGCAGGCGATGGAGGCTCGTCACCTGCACGCTTCGGTGCAGGGCGTCCTTGGGACAGGGAGGAGCGACCCCTGTCCGGTCTCGGTTCCTTTCAGTTGTGAGGAGCTCTTCGGGCTCCTCATACCGCGACCCTTGTCAGACCCGGTCTGACAACGACCCATATCTTGTGTCTCGACGGGCCCGGCCCGTCGAGGTCTCCTTGAATCTTGGCTCCTCAAGCCCGGCTTGAGGAGAGATCTTCTCTGAACAGTCGCCTCGGGCCCGGCCCGAGACGGTATCTTGTTCTTGCCTTCGCAGGCCGGGCCTGCGAAGGGTTCGGTCCAAACCCGGTTTGGACGTGGGTGCGCTCCCGGAGTGCACCCTTCAGTTGTGATTTCGCCCGTGCCCCGGGCACGGACGAGGAAGCCTCCCGGAGGTCTTCCATCTTCTGGTACGCGGCGGCCTTAGCGGTCGCCACGTTCTCTTGGCTGGGATGAGCGAGGTTGCCCTCGCTCCCAACGCACGCACCGCGAGGTGCGCGCAACGTTGACAGGGCCATCGCTCACTGTCACGTTGTCCGCTGATCCGAGGACGTTAACGTCCTCGGCGCCGAATGAGATTATAGACTGGGCCTTCCAGTCTATCACTGGGGCATGGCGTTTTAGCCACGGCATGCCCAATATCATGTCGAACTTATCGTCTAAGTCTAAGACGATAAGGTCTTCGGTGAAGGTCCGACCTTCACAGTCAAAGCGAACAGACACAGTTCGCTTTCGTGTCTTCACGGTTGCGCCTGTCGCCAGGCGCACCACCAACTCGCTCCGAGGAGTCTCTTTCTCCTCGGGGCACATCGCATTCAGACTCTGCAGTCGAACAAAGTTGTTCGACGCACCTGAATCGACCAGCGCGTGCATGGATCTCCCATGCACCGCAACCTCCAGGATGATCAGCCCAGCTCGACCATCCTTCCTTTCACTGCGGTGCTTGCCACCGCAGGGGCTGTAGTCATCACATGTCCGACATCGGCATGTGTGACTACACCAGTAGGGCGCCCCGCCCCTACTGGCTCCCGCCGTTTTTGGTCGTCCGCGCCAACGATCACCGTTGGCACGATACGACGTACCGCGAGTAGCAGGCCTTGGGCCTGCTACACACTCGCGTAGTGGCCGGTATTTCCACACTGGAAACACCGCTGCGTTCTTCTACGCGGATCCGTCTGCTGCCTGCCAGCAGACGCACTTGATAGGTCCATGGGTTCTGTACCGCCCATGGGCCTCGGTCGCGGCGCGGCGCCCCTGGCGTGTCCGCGTGAAGTTTAGCTTGATTCAAGCTAAACTCTTCCTGCGATGCAAGTCGGATGGCTTGCTCGAGAGTACTCTACTCTCGGAAGAGATAGGTCTTCACAGGCCCATCTCTAAGTCCTTTCATGAAGGTGACAACTTGTGTCGCCTCATCAATGGGGTGGTTCACGATACTTGACACCAAGTATCGAGCCTGCTGCGCGTACGCAAGTATGTCGCGTTTGCCTTGCTTCAGGTCGAGGAACTCCGCCCTCGACCTGAACTCCGACTCGGGAGGCTCAAACGCGAGTTTGAGCTCTTCCTTGAACTCTTCGTACTTGCTCCAGCACGTACCGTTCGTAAGGCGTCTGCCATACGCCCAGTGTCTAGCACGTCCTGCTAGACACGACATCGCGTAAGCGACTTGTAGCGACGGATCCCGGATCCGTCGGGCAGCGATCGCTGTCTCGATCTCTACGAGCCAGCGCAACAGTGGCTCGTTCGAGCCACCGGAGAACGGAGTCACTGACACCTTCAGTGACTCAAAACGTGGAACAGCAGAAGTCTCTTTCTGTTGTTGCTCCTTCTCCATGTAGTCGACCACGACTACATGTTGTTCACTTGGCGGCAATGAGCGAAGCATTGCTGCCACCGTGGACTCACCTACGACTCGCGAGAGTCGTAGCAACGCCTCCCACTGCTGATCACTCAGGTGGCGGCAATCCTCTCGTAATACGAGAGTGGATGTTCAGCTCCGTCTGACGGAGCACCGCCTGACGAAGGGTTTTCGTCTCCATAGCCAAATTCCATTTGGCTATTCTCTGTAGGCGTTGAACGGACTACAAAGTGCTACCAGGTGAAACAGGGCTAGAGCTACGCTCTGTTTCTTAGCATACACAGTATGCGTGTATTGAGGAAGCGTAGACTTAAAGTTTGTATGCAAGATAGAAATACGCGAGCCCGCGTATTTATAAAGCAAATACTTAACACTTTAGATCAAAATAGAAAACTGAATTGAATGGCAGCCCGCCGCGTGGCGGGCTGGCCTTATCTTTACGCTAAACCCCTTTAAGATGATATCTAATTGCAAGGGTGAGAACATGGTTGGCTCTCACGCATTTGCATGAAATGCATGCACATGATTGGTTGAAATGTGGCCCTTTCAACTAATAGCGGTGCACCTGAGCGCCCGTCAATGATAGTTACATTGACGGCTCGTAATGTTGGTCGCTAGTGTGTGTCCCACACACACTAGTGGGTTTGCGTGTATTAGTGTACCCTGGGTACACTATCCTGTAGCCCCGCTACATAACAGAGCTGGAATGCTCAGTCGACACTCACAACCATGACGTCCACAATTCGAAGTGACCCAGTTAAAACAGCGGACGCCGCTCAGTGGCACCGAGAAGTGAATCTGCAACGAGAAATTGCTGTGGAGCGGACCCACGCGTACCAAATACCTAACAAGGCTCGGATGGCTAAGGAGGGCAATGCTATACTCAGCTCGAAGGGGCGCAACGCTATTCTGAACTCAGCTGATTCCACCGCTGATGGAAATGCCGAATCAGCCGAGTGTGCTGAGACACATATGTCTCTGTCTCAAGTTAACTCAGCGAACGCCGCTCAGTGGCACCGAGGAGTGATTCGGCAGCGAGAAATCGCTGTGGAGCGGGCCCAGGCATACCAAACAGCTAACGAGGCTCGGAGGGATAAGGAGCACAACGCTGTACTCAGCTCAAAGGGTTGCAACGCTATTCTGAACTCAGCTGACTCCACCGTCGATGGAAACGTCAAGTCAGCCGAGTCCGCTGAGACACATACATCTCTGTTTCAAGAAGGAGACCGAGTCTGGGTGTTTATGGAGCGAGCGAAGCCCAGCTTAATGAAGAAACTTGCTCACCAATACCATGGGCCTTCCCGTGCGAAGAAGAAAGTAGAAGATTATGCCTACGAGATCGAACTACCCGACAAGAGTGGATATTGGTTTTACCCGGTGATGCTCGTATCTCAGCTGATAGCTGTCACCGAGCCAGATCAACATCCAACTACTCAGCTGGCAGACGATCTAGTCAAGTCCAACTGACTCGACTTCGATAAAGAGCTGTTGAATGAAAACAGCTCGGAGCCCGAGGAGATGCAAACGAGCACGAAGTGGAGGCCATCTTGAATGACAAGCTGCCATTGTCGAGCGACACTTCTCCAACCCAACGGATGTTCAAGGTCAAGTGGGGCGGCTATGACAAACCGACGCGGGAACAGCATGCAGACATTACCTGCAGTGGTCTACTGTGTGATTATTTGCGAGAAAAAGACGGGCGAATCGCCTGCAAAAGTGCAGGTTGCAGACGAGAATTAAACTACTGCGCCACAAATGACCGCCACCAAGTGAAGAAGTTCAGGCTTGGCGGAACGTGAAAGCTACTGCACTCACTGCATGGATGCATATGGATGAAATGGATTGGTTAAGGATTCAGCTGAGTTCTTACGGGCTACAAGACATTGATCTCGGCGAGAACGACTTGGAGTCGGCATCACCAAGACCAGAGGTGGCTGAGTCGTGGACGCCGGAGCTTGGTGGATACTGTGGTGGAGGAACATGATCAAGGTCCAACGAGACGGGGCCAATTCGGGTTCAGCACCGTGCTCCCCACACTTTGATGACCTTACTTTAGTTTGACTCAGCTGACTCCGGAGTCGAGTGGCCAGCAACCGAAACAGATGGGAGCGGACCAAGTGGCACCAGATGGGTCAGGACACTCACCAGCTCGGCTCGTATCATGACCGGGGCAGTTGTGGTGTAGTAAGTTCGGATCGGGGTGGTCCACACCAGATTTGAACTTAGCTGAGTCGTCGGTTGACTGAGCTGAGTAGCTACTGTAACTCAGCTGGGTCGGACCTTTCAGAGTCAGCGGGCAAGCAGGGTCATTACAAGGAGAGTCAGCGAAGGGTCGCTGAGATCCAAAACTACTTCATTTCACTAGATATTTGTATAGGAGATTAGGAAACCATTAGGAGGGTCCCTTCGGGACTCCCGGAAGATATAAGATAAACAGAGCAGAATTTTTTAAGTCCAAGACAAGTGTACACTGTCCGGTAAGTCCCTGCACGGGCTGGATTATGCCTGCCGTCAGCACCCGAGAGGCATAGCTTGAGGGTGTTGACTGGTAGCGCCAAGAGAACAAGGTCGGCCCGGGAAGGGCGTGTCTCGCTTCGCGCGAAAGACAAGTCTCGTTGACTCAGCGAGCCGGTACGCCGGATAGCCCGGGTGCCGTGACACTTCTAGCCGAGAAGCCTTTGCTCTCGGTGACCCGTAAAAGCGCTAGCGCGCCGTCGTCCGTCCTTTGGCGGAGGGCACGGGTTGCCGGAAGTCAGCTAGCTCAGCTGACTTCCGACGTTTGACTGGCTTGAGTGCTTGGTCTCAGCGACTGTGAGACACCACTGTCCCGGCTGGGCCGAACCGCTGGGGGCAACTCAGCGGCGGGCCAACAAACGCCGACCTAACTCGGCGATTGTTGCGTTTGTTGCTACGGGATATCCATATCTGACGATTTGTGTGTTCTGCAATACCACATCTACACCATTACCGACAAGCAGATAATGGACAAGGTCAAAGAGCGTGTTGGTGAAGTTATGAATGGGCACATTCCAGACATTGCTGAGTTTTCAAGACCCACTCGAAGATGGACCTCGCAGAGCAAGACGTGGAAGCCCGGGTGGTTAAGTACTTTGCCGACTTCGATCGTATTGTAGAGGAGCATGGCTTTTCCTCGATGTTTGGCGCAGGCGATGAGGCTCACGCAGGATATCGTGACCGCATGAAGAGCCGATGCAAGCTGACTATCGAGAATTTAGCTCCGGCAATGCTCAAGTCAGAGATTAAGCGCTTGGTGGCACTTCGAAACCGTGAGGCGAAGACCGACGACATCGCGCTGCAACCTCATCCTCGAAAGGACCAAGGCACAACACGTTATCACACGATGCCAGGAGTTGAAGGTTGAGCGCAAGCAGCTCACTAAGGCTGAAAACAGCAAGACACCAGCGCGATCTGACAGTAAGAAGCCTACACCAAGTCAACAGGACCAAAAATGTGACGGGGGTTACACGCACCTTGGGTGAGAGAAGGCGTTAACGCGCTAACCGCAAACAGACGCCACGCGTCTCTGCTGTGAAGTAGTAAGGCCCTGCCTTTACTGTCGCCTAAGGTACCGATTACCAAAGCGACTTGCGAACTTCCGGGTTAGAGTTAAACTGCCTTTATTTAATAACACTCTTTGGCTGTTTCCCTTGCCATGCTCTGCACGACTCATCCGAATGAGTGGCCCTCAACGACCTTACTGCTTTAGGTTAACTAACGCGAGCTTAGGTGCCGCAGTGTGTGCCACTCATCCGTACTTAGGTGTTGGTGCGTACTTAACAGCCGATGTGTGCACCACACAGACCCTGGCTAATCCGATGACCAGATCTGGTTTGAGTGGGTCAAACCCTGTATCCTGGTCCCGCGCCATCAGCGCTAGCCACTGCGTGGTCCCGTTACACCCTCGCACACCCAAACGGGAAACACCGCTTTAACGGGGAAAGGTGAATTCAGCGACGTGGTCAGCGACCTCGAGGAACGGCCTCATACCGCGACTGACGCCGTCAAGCTCAAGCCTGCCCCTCGGGCCTTCCAAGATGACCACCTCGCCGTCTGCCGACACGTCCGACGGCAAGGCCGTAACGAAGACCCCGCCCGTGAAGCCGTCTGCGGCTGGAGAGGCTGCGATTGCCCGCGCCCGAGCGCGATCCGCGAGGGCTGCTGCGGCGACGCAAACGCCACGAAGTCCGCCTCCCGGGCCCTTACGACGATTGTGGTAGCGACAGCTCCGGGTCACGCAATAGCCTCCAGGTCACGGCCGACGACTTTCCGGACGATTCGCAGGACGATGCGCCAGGCGAGGCTCGCCCGAGCGAGAAGGATGAGAGCTCGAAAGCCGAAGCAGGGTGTGGAGAAGCCCGTGGGGCCACCGCACCCGCACCTCAAGTGCCCGAGGCAGCATCCTCGCATCCGGTTACCGACGATGCGGACCCTGAAGATGCCTCCAGCGATGTTGACTACGAGTCGTCGGACGCGGAGGAGGGGCAACGCCCAAATGACGCAACGCCCCCGCCCACGTCGCCGCAACTGACTGCGGCTCAGCGAGCCATTCACCCCGGAAGCCCAAGTACGCCGCGCAGCCGTGCTGCCGTGGAGGCCGTGGCGGCCGTTCAACGGCACGAGGCGCCGACAACTCCTGCGCGCACTCCTTCGGAGCACCGAGTCATCTCCTACATCTGCCCTGGAGACGATGTCCCCGCTGGGGACCTTCAACCGTCCAACCTCCAGCATCTTCTCAGCCGGATAAACGCGTCAACGGATGAGTCCGACCAACAGCGGACGCTCAAGCGCGATCGAGAAAGGGTCCCTCAGACTCGCGAACAACTCTTGGCGCTGCGGTGGTGGACTCCCTCGGAGTATGGTGCTTATCTCGATGAGAGTCGACGCCCGGGCCGTCACGTGGAGCACTACGAAGAGTGCCCTCTTGTCCTCCAAGAGGATACCCCGCTAAATCGCCAGAATAGCGAGCTCCAGTTCGAGAGCTGGCTCCAGCACTTGGGGTATCCCGTTCGGGAGTTCCTTCGATCGCTGCATCGGCTGGACTGGCTCGCTCAGCGACGTCTGCGCTTTCGCATGACAAAATGATGGCGAACCATACTTGGAGCGGCCGAGTCTTCGAGCGGGACCTGCCGACGCCGAACGTTATCCTCGAAGAGGTGGTGACCAAGGTGCAGAGGTCGCGGCAGTCTCAGCCGGTTGATCCAAAGAGTGTTCTCGGCGCTGTTAGCGCCGACCGGCTCCGTGGGAGCTCTGGAAAGCGGCCACGATGTCGGCGCAGTCCTCCACGAGGATATGCTCCGGCTCCCACGTATTATGAGCACTCGGATAGCCGCGCCACTTCACCAGATACTGGTAGGCGCCACCGTGCTTACGACGGCGGAGCAGTTTCTTCACGAGATAGTGTGGCTCGCCATCGCCGTCCAACAGAGGCGGGGGTGGTCTCAAAGGGACGTTCGACTCGGTCGAGGAGCGTGTCACGCGGCGCTGTTCCTCCTGGTGGCGCGCCTTCGTCATCGCCTCGTCAGCTGCAAAGCCTCGGTGAGGCCGTGGAGAGTTGTCAGTCCCTCCTCGAGGTTCAGCGAGCCGACTTGCTTGGTCTGCGTGGTCGTCATGACGTTCTGGAGACCCAGACGGAGGGTAATCGGCTCCTTGCGCATGGGATATCGGATGACCACCGTGGTCTGCGAGAGCGCCTCGCCAGGATAGACGACAAACAGCGTCGGCTCCTTGAGCGCATCGAGGGATCTGAGCGGTTCGGCCATCGCATCTCGCGCGCCTTAGACGACCACCGGGGGTGGCTTCGGTCGTTGTATGACCGCATGGCGGCGCTGGAGGCCCGCGATGCAAGACCTGCGACCGCTTCGACAACACCTGCGCCGACGGAACTCCCTGTTGCTGCCTCTCAGGCGCCGCCGACAGCCCTTCCGCAGGAGGGGGTGATGCAGCGAGTGTTGCAGCGCGCTCTGCGCCAATTCGTGGCGGATCAGACTGCCCTCGAGATCCCGATCCTCCGTCGAGCGGTACTTCTTAAGCATACCGACGTAAAACGTCGGATGTGTCGGCATTGCCGACGGAAAGTCCAGCGTGTACGCATTCCCGTGGACGCCTATGACCGTGAACGGCCCGACAAAGCGTGGGCGGAGCTTCATGCTTCCCACCGCAGAGACGGCATGTGTAGAAAGGTTCTTAGCGTTTAATAAAACCAAGTCGCCCAGTTGAAACACCTGTGTGTTCTTACGCCCATGGCGATCCGCTTGTTCTTTTGTTTGTCCTGTGCTGCCGCCATTGCGTCCCTTACGCGTTGGCGTATCGCTGCGCCATCCTCTATAAAGGTTAGCAGGCTCCGTTTTACGGACGGACGCAAGCCCTTGAGGCCTCGTGGGTCCGCGACGGCAGTCTCTCCCACTCACACCGGAAGCCGGTGGCAACGCCAACGGCGTGCGAGGGTGCCGTGACGGTTAACGTAGAACGGCGTAAGCCGGTCGACGCATGCACGGCATTGTTCAATGCGAATTCCACTTGTAGAAGAAGCGCACTCCACTTTGTGGGCTCTGCCGCGCAGACGCTGCGCAGGACATCCGCGAGAACACGGTTCACCCGCTCAGTCTGACCGTCGGTCTGCGGATGGTCCACCGTGGACATATCCAGCCGTGTGCCCAGCAGGCGGAACAGATGTTCCCAGAAATAGGAGACAAAACGCGGGTCGCGATCGCTTACGAAAGCCTCAGGGAGGCCACGGTGACGGAAGACGTTGTCCACAAACTGTTGAGCCGTCTGCGGCGCCGTGACGCTTTTCTTCACCGCGGCCAGGCGCACCATTTTGCTCAGCCGGCAAACGAACACCAAGATGCCAGTGTGGCCTCGCCCATCGGGCGGCAACTCGAAGATGAAGTCCATGCTCACGGAGCGCCAGCAATCGGTTGGAACCGGTAAGCTCATGAGCGGAGCCGATGAAGACGGAGCGGGCTTCACCCGCTGACACGTCTCGCACGTGTTGACGTAGCGCCGCACCCATTTGTACATGTGCGGCCACCAAAAGCCTTGGGCTACCGTCAAATACGTCTTCTCGCGGCCGAGGTGACCGCTCAGCGGTATGTCGTGTGCCTCATAGAGGATACGGTGCTTGATGTCCTCATCGTGGGGAACCACAAGCCGGGGCGCCTCCCTGGGTCTACTTGATAGTAGAGCAGGCCGTCGGCCAGGCTATAGCGGTGTAGGCGCGCCCGCTGCCGAGCAGTGAGCTGAACCGGCTTCTCGGCTGCGCTCAGCGCCACGATTATATCGCGAAGATCATCGTCTTGGCTGTACGCTGCGCGGATCAGCTCATGGAGCGGCGATTCGAGGAACGTCACGTGAGCCAGCTCATAGTCCGGTCTCCTTGAGAGTGCGTCCGCCAGGACATTCTGCTTGCCCGGCTTGTAAGCCACCGTGAAATTGTACTCCGCAAAGAAGGAGAGCCACCGCGCCATGCGCTGCGAAAGGTGGGGCGACGACGTCGCTGTCCTCAAAGAGGCATGGTCAGTGTAAATGACAGAGGGCTTACTGCCAAGCAGATGAACCCGAAACTTGACAAGTGCGTATTTTATCGCCAAGAGTTCCTTGTCGTGGACAGGATAGTTCTTTTCCGCCGCTTTCAGCTGCCGGATTGGAATGAAACAACTCTTTCCCTGCCCTCGGCATTCACTTGCAACAAGGCGCAGCCTTTGGCGAAATCGGACGCGTTGCAAACGACACTGAACGGACGATCTTCGTCAGGTAACGCCAGTATTGGCGCGGTCTACAAGCTGTGCTTGATGGCCTCGAAGGCTTGCTGCGCTTCGTCGCTCCACGACCATTCCGCATCCTTTTAAGGAGGGTAGTCAGTGGTCGTGCCATCTCGGCATAGTTTGCGCTATATTTGTGCAGGTAGTTGGCCAGGCCAAGCCACTTGCGCAAATCCTTTTGGGAGTCTGGCACTGGCCACTGCGCAATGGCCTCTACCTTCCCCGGGTCAACCCGCATACCATCCTTCCCAAGGAAACATCCCAAGAAGGGTATCTCTTCAGCACCAAAGATGCATTTATTGATGTTGGCATACAGGCGATTTTCGCGCATGCACGTCAGAACCTGCCGGAGATGTTCAATGTGAACTTCGTCGGCGGTCTTGCCATCCATGGCGTAGCTGTGCACGAAGATATCGTCAAAGTACGTCTGTACGAATTGCCGCATCGGCCTGAAGAGCTGGGTTACCAGTCGGTTGAACGTTGCAGGTGCATTCGACAGCCCTTGGGGCATTACGAGCCATTCCCACAACATCCCGCTGGGAGTACTCACCGCCGTCAAAGGGATGTCTGACTCTCGCATCAGCAGCTGGTAGTATCCATCGACCATGTCGAGCGCGCTGAAGATGGTGCAGCCGGCCATGTTGTTCTGCAACACATCCTTTCTAGGAATTGGCGTGGCCGCCCGGATCGTGGCTGCATTCAGCTTATTAAAGGCATGTACCATGCGCCACTTCCCGTTGGGTTTACGCACGCAGAACGTCGGAGACGAGTGCGGCGACTTGGACTCTCGTACCTTGCCTTCGGCATACTTGGCTGCGAAGAAAGCGTCGATCACATCGACCTGTTCTTTGGCAGCGGCCACTGTCGGGTAGTGGAGTACTTCGTACCGGGTACGAGATCGATCTCGTGTCGCACACCTCGGTCCGGTGGCAGCTCCGTAGGGGATCGTCGCTAACCACATCCGAGAACTGCTTCAACAGAGGGTAGTATGGATCCGTGGGATCCTTGAGAATGGCAGAGCCATATCGCTGTTGTCTCTGCGAGACCCGCTCCTCCTCCAACACTTCAGGGTCCATGACCGAAGACGTGTTGAGATCCAGAAGGTCGTGTTCGCTGCGAATGAGGACCATCTCCTCGTAATCTCCCGCTTTGAGTGACTTCAGAAAGTCCACGTACGAGAGCTCCTCGAGCTCCAGAAGCTCGGATACCGTCGGAAGAGGGCCAATCCACTCCTTCCCTCCGCTTGACCGTGAGGGCATTTACTACCACCAGAGACCCTGTCTCGGAAGCAGGAAAACGACCTTCGTTGCCGATCTGGCGGGTGGCGCCTCGCCCTTGACCGCCTCAGTTGTGGGAGCCCCTGCTCGACCACCCTTGTTCGCGTGAGCTGCCTCAGCTCGAACGCCCTACATTGTGGGAGCCCCTGCTCGACCACCCGTGTTTGCGTGAGCTGCCTCAGCTCGAACGCCCTGCGTTGTGGGAGCCCCTGCTCGACCACCCTTACTTGTGCGAGCACCAGCTTCAGCACTCTGCGGATCGCTTGCCTTACAGGCCACGGCGACACCGTCGTTCCCGAGGTCTCCTCGAGACTCGTCACTTGTGATAACACTCTTTAAAGTGCCCTGCACTCGAGAAGATGGAACGGAAAGACGGACAACACTTGCTCGGCCGAGCCGGCAAAGTGTCGTTCGACACGGGGCACCCGGTGCTCGTGCACAAACCCGTCGCGGGAAGAGGAGGGGACATGACCCGCCAATGCTCTATCCTCAAAAGGTTTGTGACTAGCACCTATGGTGCGGCTGCGCCAGTCTATCCACGGTTCGTGCTTCATAAGCCACGGCATCCCGAGGATCAGGTCATACCGCTCGTCCATGTCTAGGACAATGAACGGTTCAACCGAGTCAAAATCGTCAAATTTGACCGTCAAAGGAAGGAGGACCTTTCGTGTCGATACAATCGACCCAGTCGCTAAGCGAACAGAAACATCTTCATTACGTTTAGAGTCTTCCACGGCTCTGGCGTAAAATGCTTGTTCTTAGCCACACTGGCCTTCGTCGCGAAGTTGTACGACGCGCCGCAGTCGATCAGGACAGTCATGGGCTCCTCATACCCTTTGACGCTGGCGATGACGACCACAAGATTGGATCTTGCGGAGGCCACCGAGAGTCACAGGAGTGTCGTCTCTGGAGCTGTTTCTCCTGGAGAAGGAGGTGACCAGGCCACCACCCTCCTAGAGGAGGAGAGCCTCCCAGCAGGGCGCTCCGCGCCTACTGAGAGCCTTCGTTTTCCGCCAATGCGCACTCAATGACATTGAGCGCGGGCGCGTTCGACGTGGCTGGCCCACGGCCTCGGCGCCATGGGTTGGTTGGACAGTCGCGCTGGAAATGCCCCAGTTCGTTACATCCAAAGCAGCGGCCACTGGCCCTTTGCTTGCGCGGTCCGCGGAGCGACTCAGCAGACGAAATCTCCATGGGAGTCGGTCCTTCAAGAGCATCCCCACACCCGGAGTGAGTCTGCGCCGAGCGCACACAATGATCTTCCGTCATGGCGATGTGGACCGCCTCGTTGATTTTTTCGCTTGGCGACGGAACAGCTCTGTCCGTACCGGACCTGGACGGACACCGTCCATGAAGACTGTGACTTTAACGTCCTCAGAGAGGGGAGCGCCAGCCATGGCAGCTTCCAAATTCTGGAGCTCCATGACGTAGTCTTGAAGCGTGCGTTTGCCTTGCTTGCATCGCAAGAATAGCGAGCGATAGCGATACGCCACGTTGGCGAGGAGGAAGGTCGAGCGTAGCTCTTGTTCCATGAACGCCCACTAGTGGAATTATCCTGGAGACGAAGTCTCTCGTGCCATGGCCCACGCCCGAGCTCGACCTCCGAGGTTGAACAGGGCGAAAGCGACCTGCGCCCTTGTCTCGTAGATCTGCCCAGCGCTCAGCGCTATCTCGATCTCTCGGATCCAGAAGACCAGACTGTCCGATTCCTTGCCATCGAATTTTGGCACCGTCATCTTGACGGGTTTGGTGGAGCCATGCCGCGGCGTGAATGAGCCCGGCTCGGCCGCACCGACTTGAGCTGCGCCTTGCGCTTCTGCTCGCATAGTCGCGCGAGGAGCTTCCTGCGCTGTAGTGCTCACATGGGCAATCAGGGACGACTCGTATTGCTCAAAGCGTTCCACGCGGGCCCTCTGCTGCTCGGCAGGAAGTACGGTGAATCCAGCAAAGGCTGCATCCCCCAAGAGGCTGGCCATCTTCTCCAACGTAGCCCAGTGGGAATCCGTGAGATGAGGAAAGCCCTGACGGGACGGCAGCCGACTCGGTGAGTCTTCCATACTCATCGAGAACTTGATTGTCGTACAATCCGCGTCGGTCGCGGGATTGACTACAAGTGCTACCAGGTGTGACGGGGGTCACACGCACCTTGGGTGAGAGGAAGCGTTAACGCGCTAACCGCAGCAGACGCCACGCGTCTCTGCTGTGAAGTAGTAAGGCCCTGCCTTTACTGTCGCCTAAGGTACCGAGTACCAAAGCGACTTGCGAACTTCCGGGTTAGAGTTAAACTGCCTTTATTTAATAACACTCTTTGGCTGTTTCCCTTGCCATGCTCTGCACGACTCATCCGAATGAGTGGCCCTCAACGACCTTACTGCTTTAGGTTAACTAACGCGAGCTTAGGTGCCGCAGTGTGTGCCACACATCCGTACTTAGCCATTGGTGCGTACTTAACAGCCGATGTGTGCACCACACAGACCCTGGCTAATCCGATGACCAGATCCGGTCTGAGTGGGTCAAACCCTGTTATCCCGGTCCCGCGCCATCAGCGCTAGCCACTGCGTGGCCCCGTTACAAAAACGATAACTGTAAAACCCGCTGGGAATGCTGCGACAGGTGCGGCAACGGGGGCCATGCCACGTCCTCCCCCTTGTGATGGCTGTTTCTTCTGCAAGGGACCACACACAGTTCGTTTTTGTCCCACGCTACCGAGGAGCAGAAACAGGAGTGCTACCTGAGGACGAAAGACGCGAAGGTGGCGAAGTCGAAGGCTGCACGAGCTGGTGAGATTTCGAGGCATCACCGCGTGATCATCAATGAGTTAATTGAGCTTCCATACAGGGCGGATTCTGGATCAATTGTGAACGTCTTGTCAGCAGCAGCCGTACAGGAACAGCAAGAGTGCGGGTCACAGGTGGCTGTATCGCAATTAGCACGGCCAGTGTATCTGGAGCGTCTGGGTGGAGATCACTCAGCATGTCATCGCGGTTGCCAGGTGGACATCATGCTTAGTACTGCGGCGGGGCCCGTCCGCATGAGGAACGTGGATTGTGTCATAGTTGATGATGATGAGGAAGAATTCTTACTTGGCAACCCCGCTTTGATCTCGCTCGGCATCAGTGTTAACCGGCAGATGGAGCAACTTGCTGCCGGGAACTTTGATGGAGTCCGAGGCGATGATGGTGACAATCTAGACGAGGATCCAGAGGTTGGTCGTGATGACGATGCCGAAGTCAGCTCACTCATTGACCAAATCCTCCACGAGGTCGATGAAAATGGCTTCTCCCAGTCGCTCATGCCTTCTCTCAGACGTGTCGTTGCTGATTATCGAGATTTGTGGCGCATTCGCTTAGGAGCTGACGCGCCTGCTCAAGTTGATCCGTTTCGTCTAGTACTGAAGAAGGACAGTCAGCCCGTGCGGTGCAAACCTCGTCGCTATGCACCTCTCGCCAGTGCCTACATGCGCAACTACACGAAGGAGTTAATTGCCTGTGGCTACGTCTATCCGAACAACGCCAGTCGCTGGGCCAGCGCGGTTGTTCCTGTCCCGAAGGCTGGAAGTGATGATTTTCGTATCACACGCGACTATCGTCTTCTCAATCGTATGATCGTCCCTATTGCAGAAAGCGTGCCAAATCTTGCCGTTGTTTCCAGTCGTGTAACGGGAGCCAAATCCATCGGGAAGTTCGATATGTTTCGGGGCTTTTGGCAGCTCCTGTCCACGAGGACAGTCGTGAGGCTTTCAGTTTTTAGACTGATGAAGGAGTATTCACTCCCACCCGTGTGCCGCAAGGAGCCGTCGACTCAGCACTTCACTTTCAAGCTACTATGCTGGAGGCTTTCGTTGACCTTATCAACGAGCATTTGCTAGTCTACGTTGATGATGTTATCCTTTGTTGCGTCGTCGCACGAAGAATATTTGCAAGTGCTGAAAAGTTTTTTGAGCGCCTAAGAGAGCTGAGACTAAAGCTCAATTTGAAGAAGAGCGTCATCTACCAGGAAGCTGTCAAATGGTGTGGGAAAACCATCGATGGACAAGGAGTCACTCATGATTCTGCCTGGCTTGAATCGCTGGTGAAGCTCCCACTGCCTCAAAATGCTGCAGAACTGCAACATTTTCTCTGTGCTGCGAACTGGGTCCGCGACTCGGTTGTCGATTATGAAAGGGCTGTAGCTCCTTTGCAGGGGAGTTCGATACAGTGCTGCAAGGCCACAGCAGGCGCAAGAACCATGCTGCCACAGTGGATGTAACGTGGAATCCTACCGAGGTTGCTGCGTACAAGGCGTTTCTGAACAAGTTGGTCAGTTCAGCTAAGCTAGCAATTCCAGATGATGACGCTATGGTTTGCCTTAGTACTGATGCATCGGACCGAGGCTGGGCAATTGTGGTGACTCAAGTTCAAGAATGGAAAGAAGGCGTACCTGTGCACGAACAGAATCACCAGTTGCTAGTTTGCTAGGGTGGATCATTCAAGGGGTCCCAGTTGCAGTGGTCTGTCGTCGAAAAAGAAGCTTTTCCTGTGGTGTTTGCAGCGTCAGAGCTTGACTATTTGCTCCAGAGGCGTCTAGGATACCGCAACTACACGGATCATGCCAATTTGATCCACATTTTCTGCCCAGATCACGAAGTTAAAAAGCTTGTGCGTGGTAAATTGCAGCGATGGGCGTTAAATTTATCTGGCACTCGCTACACCATTGAGCACTTACAAGGGAAAAAGAATCACTGGGTTGACATCATCTCACGTTGGCCAGTACACGAGGATATTGCCGTGGTCACCAAGGTTAAGTGTGGTGTAGTAAGTTGGATCGGGGTGGTCCACACCAGATTTGAACTTAGCTGAGTCGTCGGTTGACTGAGCTGAGTAGCTACTGTAACTCAGCTGGGTCGGACCTTTCAGAGTCAGCGGGCAAGCTGGGTCGTTACAAGGAGAGTCAGCGAAGGGTCGCTGAGATCCAAAACTACTTCATTTCACTAGATATTTGTAAATGAGATTTGGAAACCATTAGAAGGAGTCCCTTCAGGACTGCGGGAAGATAAAAGATAACAGAGCAGAATTTTCTAAGTCCAAGACAAGTGTACACTGTCCGGTAAGTCCCTGCACGGGCTGGATTATTTATGCCTGCCGTCGACACCGGAGAGGCATAGCTTGTAGGGTGTTGACTGGTAGCGCCAAGAGAACAAGGTCGGCCCGGGGAAGGGCGTGTCTCGCTTCGCGCGAAAGACAAGTCTCGCTGACTCAGCGAGCCGGTACGCCGGATAGCCCGGGTGCCGTGACACTTCTAGCCGAGAAGCCTTGCTCTCGGTGACCCGTAAAAGCGCTAGCGCGCCGTCGTCCGTCCTTTGGCGGAGGGCACGGGGTTTCCGGAAGTCAGCTAGATCAGCTGACTTCCGACGTTTGGCTTGAGTGCTTGGTCTCAGCGACTGCGAGACACCACTGTCCCGGCTGGGCCGAACCGCTGGGGGCAACTCAGCGGCGGGCCAACAAACGCCGACCTAACTCGGCGATTGTTGTGTTTGTTGCTACGGGATATCCATATCTGACGATTTGTGTGTTCTGCAATACCACAACTGGTGCCGCGACCCGGGAACAGGGTGTGCTTGTTTTTGCTGGTACCAAAGTTAATCAAGTTTCGAGTAATTATTTGAGCAAGTATGGTCAAGGGAATGTCTTCACTGAGTGGAGAAAGTCCAGCTATGGCTGGGGTTTGCCCTCGCGAGGTCGGACTCGACGAGTCAGTGGGACACCGAAATGACGATGGAGGTGGTCCACAACTTCCAGTTCGATGCCGAAGATACCCAAGACCAAATAAGTGATGGAGATGAGGAGGAGAAAGCTGAGTTCGTCGACGTGAAGTCGACTGCCGAGCTACTCGGCGAAATGGATGGATTGTCGCTGCAGGTGGGACGCATAGGAAACTCGCGTCCCGTCGAGCGCAATTTGGCTGCCGAACTCAGCAAAGATGTGGACGATGATGATCAAGGCGTTGCTCAGGGGAACGTCCACCCCTAGTACCAAAAGCGACGAGGAACGCCGACACGCCGAGTGCCAACAAGGTGTTGGCTCGACTCAGCGAAGAAATGAGGACGCAATCGGACTGGATGGTGATGTTCGCTCCGGTCGCAATGGCAAAGGCCAAATGGCCAGTGCTGGGTCCTGAGCTGACTCAGCCGGTAAACCACAGTAGCATTAACCAACTTGTCGAAGATACAATGCTGCTGCTACGGGTCATGGGCTATCGGTGTAATAGCCGACCCAACAGCTTAAGCTTGGGGAACTGGAATGTCGCCCGAGCTGGGTTGGAGCTGATGCAGTGGAAGCGCAAGCTGAGATTATCTTTCGGGTTAGAAAAGGCCCCGGGCAGATTTCAAACCATAGCCCGACGCGTAGCTGAGCCCCAGGAATACCTAGGGAAGACCCGAGCAAGATTCCACTGCCGAAGACCCCGAACACCAAGATGCAAGGTGTTTTCAGGTCGACCGATGGCACTCCACACTTCGAGGACTCGCACATGAGAACCCCGAAGAGTGCCATTTCTAGAGGCGGTCGCGACAATCACCTCTATATCGCGATTGATGAAGTCGAACTAGGCGATGACCAAGATGATGAGCCTGATCACGGAGGTGAACATGAGGAGTCCATCCGAAACGTGATCCGCCATCTCAGCTTTTGACGAAGCTGAGTCAGATGAGGTCCAATACTTAGAACTACGCACCCACGCTTCTTTGGACAAGATAGCTGAGTTCGAGGGTAAGCGGTACCGCTCCGATACCTCTCTCCAGTGGCTAAAATGTTTCATCTACAAGATGAAAGGGACCAGGTTGCCCCAGTATTCGTGGTGCGAACCGTTCTCGTTATGTCTGGGTCGGGCGGCGAAAAGCTGGTACCGCCAGCTGCCAAAGAAGACTCAGCTGAGATGGAGTCTACTCAGCGAGGCCTTTTGGAGTATTACTGCTCGCAGTTCGACCAGTCAGCGAGTACCCGCTACTATACGGCCAAACGCAAAGAGAATGAACACATCTGCGACTTTCTAATCCGACTTAACGGATACGCCCGTTCCGCCAAGATTCAGTACGAGAAAGGCGGTGCAGACGCAGTCGACCACGTCGAGCAGTTCCTGCTCAACTGTAGAGACGACGAAGTTATGGACCTTCCAAGTCAGCTATATCCAGCGAGTAGAGCAGATTGTAAACCTGAAGCTTCTCGGCGAGAAAAGGAAGATGCAACGCGACCGGTCAGTCTCTGGAAAGGTCAAAGACACCCGGTGCAGAAACAGCAATCGGCGGAGTGAACACCGCCGGGACGACCGCCGAGATGACCATCGTCAAGGCGATAAATGCGAAGGTCGCCGAGATGAGCCCCGCCGAGACCATAGTCATCAACTCGCTGCTGTCGATGCATCGGTCGATGTCTCCCACACTGGTACAAATCAGCGTCACTCAAGTCATCCCAATGGTTATGCCTCGTCGAGTGGAGAAAGTGACAGCAGCCAAGATGAAGAGTGGAAATCTGACGGCAGCGATGATTTGATGGACGCTGGCTCTCGAGTAATCGTTCTCGTAGCATATCGGATCGAGGTTACTCAGCTAGAAGCCACACGAACTCGGCTGGCCGACCATCGTACTCGGCTAGCCGATGTTCGAACTCAGCTAGCCGACTTTCGAACTTGACTAGCCGACCTTTCAGCTCGGCTGACCGCTATGACCGCCGTCACCTTCAGGATGACTCCCGAGAGCTTCTACGCTGTGCGCCTTGTGCTGCGTGTGGCAGTGAAGGTCACTCGGCACACTTATGCCATAGACGGTGCAAGTTTTGCAAACAAGTGCACGAAGTCGAGCGCTGTGATATGTTCCTACGCTTACAAAAACTCACTAAGTTCGTCCGATATCGGTCGATAAGTCAGCGGTGCCGGCAGACCTTCAATATGTCTACGAGCCGACAGATGTAACCTCGGTGGCCTGCCGGTTGTGCGATCCTATGCTGCCACCGTCAGCTGAGACTGCCGTCGAAGCGAACTACGTGTTTGCTTTTGGAGCGAAGCGCAACGGCCTGAGATACGGTGTGAAAGAAGCGACGATACTGAATGTGAAAATGTCGGATACAGTGAACTCAGCGATTCTAAGAAAGTGCGTCGAGTTATTACGAGCGCGGAAGCTGAGTCTCGGGGACGAGTGAAGTCCGAGAAACCTGCCAAGATAGTGAAGTTGCATCCTGGGGAGCGCATAGGCTGGTGGTCGGCGCAGAAGTTCGATCGCCGAGTTCGCATGCGGACCCTGGTGATGGGTGCAGTGAATGACGAACGGACGACGATACTACTAGACACCGGGGCAAACGTCTCGGTAGTCAGCTTATCGTTCGCTCGGCGGCTGCGATTAAAGCGGAATGCAAGTAAGGATATGCAGATAGACATCCAAGGTATTGGCACGAACAAGGTGCCCACGACGTCGAAGGCAACGGTGAAGGTGACACTCGGATGGCAAGTCGTGTACGAGTTTGAGGTATGGATTAAGCCCCATTACGACGGTGCCGACTTGTTCCTGGGCACTGATTTCATGATACCAGCTGGTATCCGGCTGGATTTGTACAATTCGACGGCAAAGTTGCCTGACGAACTGGTGGTACCACTCATCAAATCACGCAGCGCTGATCTCGATGAGTCAGGATATGGGACACATGTTTACGATGGTCCAACTGAGTCCTCTGAGTATTCAAAGTCGGCTCATCGCTGGTTTTAAGGTGAGGCGCCGTCAGACGAGCGAAGAAACCTACGAATTATGGATTAGACGCACTAAGGATTGGATACCGACCGAGGTGCTCAACACGCGCGGCAAGGTCACGAGTGTGAGGATGACTAACGTAACGAATCGACTAGTCTGGTGCCCGGCTCACTTTCCGGTGGTATTATGGGCACCGCACGGCGAGTTGCCACGCGAAAATGGGTACGTCCGCCTGAAGTCGGACAAGTACCACGATTGGCTAGTGCTGGCGTATGAGTCAGCGCTCGACAGGGATTTGTTGAAGAAGGAGAAGCGGAATTATGCTGAATGGCTAGCTCGACAGCCGCCCGCTGTGGAAAAGAAGCAATATGTTAAACCATCAGGGATGATGCATAGAGATCCCCGTCAACTACATGATGGCGGAGTTGAGTTGACCTGCGCACAACGGTGGGGAGATGGAGCAAATAGACTCGGCTATACAATCACACGACCATAACAAGGCAATAGCCGAGTCCACAACCTCAGCCGAGTCTCCTATCAGCTCAGCTGACCAGTTCGCTAATGTTGTACCCATCTCGGATGAGTCAACTATGTCGACTAACCAACCCGAGCCAGGTACTTCTGTGAATGACTTGAGTTTACCAGTGGTGATATGCGATGTTGATGGTATAGCTGACCGCAATAACTCAGCTGAAGCCTCCATCGCCGAGATGAGAGTGCTGCAAGATGAAGTTCGACATCTTTCCGCCGACTTTGCCTCCGCTGGTTATTCAGCAGAGATGGCAGTAACTCAACGACTCGACGATGTGACCGGTGTCAGCGATAATGCACTAACTGATGGACCTGACGAAGATTTACTACTACGATTTGTGGCAGCCATGGCTGTGTGCGAAGACACCGAGTCGGCATTCTCGCCAGCTGAGTTCGAGAACTCAGCTAATGAGTTGGCATCGAAAGACTACACCACTCATACACAAGCAGACCAACAAACCTTGGTAAAGGTGTTCAAGAAGCATGAATCACACATAGAACTCGACGAGTCGATAGCATACATTGCTCCGCCATCCAAGAGCTCGGCTACGGCTCAAATGGATCCAGGACTTCTTTATGCTCTGTGCCACGTGATTTTAAGGGGCATGTCATATCGTTCGATGGGTCTGCTACGCGAGAGCCGAGCGGTGGTTATGGAAGCTGCTCATGGTATTGTGGCGCTTACCTACATGGGACATTGAGATCGCTGCGAGTGCGTACCTCTCGTCGACAACCACGATCAATATCGCCGAGTACACCGGAATGAATAATGGTGTACTGGCAGCCCTGACCAATGGGGCGACCGACCTGATTATTGTCAGCGACTCTCGGCTTACAATCCAGCAATCCATGAGGGCGCTCGTGGGCAAGTATGATGTGTTGCAAGTTGAGTTGGCACGCCACAAGACTTTGACGGAGAAACTTAATTCGGTTCGCTATTTGCATGTAGTGCCGCACTATAATGCATCAGCTGACTCTCTTGCTACTGAAGCATCAGATAACCGAGCTGGCAGAGTAATACTAAGCAGAGACCGCAAAGCTGAGTTGCAGATACTGAACAGGATCCCTGAGGTACTGTATGTCGAAGCTGACTCAGCTGCGAAAGCTGAAACCAACAAACCTGACTCAGCTGAGAAAGTGGAAGACAAAGCTGACTCAACAATGGAAGTGGAAGCCAAAGCCGAGATGAACGTGATGACTAGAAGGCAGAAACGCCGAGTTCATTTCGAAGATGAAACTCGTCGTGACTCGGCCGAATCTGAAGCACCACCGATAACGGATTCTGATATGGGAAGCGATGTAAACGACTCAACGAGACATGTCCCATCAGATCGTCGAGTTGAAGGCCAGACTCAGCTGAGGTCGACGAATTCCGTGTGCCAGACTCAGCTGACATCGATCCGGTGGTCGTGCGAGCTGAAAGATGCCGACGCATCTCCAAAGCTCAAGATGAAGTGCTGAGATGGGCTGATCTGAAAACCCTGTTGCAAGGCGAACTGGACGAACTGAGTCACCGAATAGCTCACAATGCGAGCAAAGTTGCCAACAACTTCGTACTCAGCGAGGACAAACTCCTACACTACCAGAACCAACGCAGACGCCGAGATGAAGTCAGCTCGGACAATGTCACGATGAAACTGGTAGTTCCAACTACCATGATTGATGAAGTACTTCACAGTTGCCACAACTCCATAGGAGGAGGGCACCAAGACATTGTACGAACCTTCCATAGGGTGGAAGCTGAGTTCTACGTGAAAGCTCTGACAAAAAGGCAGAAACGCCGAGTTCACTCTGAAGATGAAAGCCGCCAAGACTCAGTTGGACGTGATACACCACCGATGATGGATTCTGATATGGGAAGCGACTTATACGAGTCAGCGACGAAAGTCACACCAATTCGCCGAGTTGAAGGCCAATACTCAGCTGGACGGGTGACACCGCTTACGATGGATTCTGATATGGGAAGCGACGCATACAAGTCAACGACGACAGTCTCATCAACTCGCCGAGTTAAGGACGAAGACTTGGCTGGACATTATACACAAGTTACAATGGATTCTGATATGGGAAGAGACGTGAACGAGTCAGCATCGACGGCCCTACCAACTCGGCGAGTGAAGGACCAGACTCGGGTTGAAGTCGACGTAAATCGCGATTCCAACTCAGCCGACATCGACCCGGTTGTGGTGCGGGCTGACAGACGACAATACATTTGTAGAGATCAAGACGAAGAGCTAAAGTGGACTGACATGAAAGCCCTGCTACTAGGTGAGCTCGACGAGTTGAGTCATCGACGGGAACATAATGCGAGCAAGACCACCGGCAGCTTCGTACTCAGCGAGGACATACTTCTGTATTACCAAAGTCAGCGGAGGTACGGAGGTGAACTCAGCAGAGATAACATTACGCTGAAATTAGTCGTCCCGACAACGATGATAGATGAAGTTCTCCACAGTTACCACAGCGCCACAGAAGGAGGACATCGTGGCATTGTACAAACGTTCCACCGAGTGAAAGCTGACTTCTACTGTGGTGACTGGTATGCCGACGTAGTTAAGCATGTCCAGGCGTGTGGGGACTGCAGCAAGGACGATCGTAAACCCCAGCAGAGAGGCCTTCCATCGGGTAACGGGGTCTCTGACCCCCATTTCTAATGGTGCCGATGGACATCGTCGTTCCATTGCCTCAGACCCAGCGGAGCAACAGTGCTCTGCTGTATTTCCAAGATTCCTGCGCGGGATTTGTATCTACCAAGGCGATGGTTGATATATCGGCACTGGAACTGGTGAAAGGCTTTGAGGATTGCATCTTCCCCGCATCGGAGCATCGTCGCTTATACGGCATGACTGTGACCCACGGCTCACGAGCTAAGTATTCTGAGCGTCAGCTGAGTTAATGCAGTCGAGTTTGGGGACACGCTGAGTTACCTACCTCCAGCCAATGGGCAACAGGAACGTTCAGTCAGCAACATGATCCAAACTGTTCTGATCTACGTGGAGGAACCAAGGCAAGCTGACTGGGATGATATTGCCGAGAAGATGGTGCACACCATAAACAAGTTGCGAGACATAACTCGGCGAAAAACGCCCTTCTACTTGGTACAGAGCTGGAATGATGAAGTCGACACTCACAACCATGACGTCCACAATTCGAAGTGACCCAGTTAACTCATCGGACGCCGCTCAGTGGCACCGAGAACTGAATCGGCAGCGAGAAAATGCTGTGGAGCGGGCCCAGGCGTACCAAATAGTTGACAAGGCTCGGAGGGCTAAGGAGCACAACGCGGTACCAAGCTCGAAGGGGTGCAACGCTATTCTGAACTCAGCTGACTTCACCGTTAATGGAAACGCCGAGTCAGCCGAGTCCGCTGAGACACATACGTCTCTGTCTCAAGAAGGAGACCGAGTCTAGGTGTTCATGGAGCGAGCGGCCCAGCTTAATGAAGAAACTTGCTCACCAATACCATGGGCCTTCCCGTGCGAAGAAGAAAGTAGAAGATTATGCCTACGAGATCGAACTACCCGACAAGAGTGGATATAGGTTTTACCCGGTGATGCTCGTATCTCAGCTGATAGCTGTCACCGAGCCAGGTCAACATCCAACTACTCAGCTGGCAGACGATCTAGTCAAGTCCAACTGACTCGACTTCGATAAAGAGCTGTTGAATGAAAACAGCTCGGAGCCCGAGGAGATGCAAACGAGCACGAAGTGGAGGCCATCTTGAATGACAAGCTGCCATTGTCGAGCGACACTTCTCCAACCCAACGGATGTTCAAGGTCAAGTGGGGCGGCTATGACAAACCGACGCGGGAACAGCATGCAGACATTACCTGCAGTGGTCTACTGTGTGATTATTTGCGAGAAAAGACGGGCGAATCGCCTGCAAAAGGTGCAGGTTGCAGACGAGAATTAAACTACTGCGCCACAAATGACCGCCACCAAGTGAAGAAGTTCAGGCTTGGCGGAACGTGAAAGCTACTGCACTCACTGCATGGATGCATATGGATGAAATGGATTGGTTAAGGATTCAGCTGAGTTCTTACGGGCTACAAGACATTGATCTCGGCGAGAACGACTTGGAGTCGGCATCACCAAGACCAGAGGTGGCTGAGTCGTGGACGCCGGAGCTTGGTGGATACTGTGGTGGTGGAACATGATCAAGGTCCAACGAGACGGGGCCAATTCGGGTTCAGCACCGTGCTCCCCACACTTTGATGACCTTACTTTAGTTTGACTCAGCTGACTCCGGAGTCGAGTGGCCAGCAACCGAAACAGATGGGAGCGGACCAAGTGGCACCAGATGGGTCAGGACACTCACCAGCTCGGCTCGTATCATGACCGGGGCAGTTGTGGTGTAGTAAGTTCGGATCGGGGTGGTCCACACCAGATTTGAACTTAGCTGAGTCGTCGGTTGACTTAGCTGAGTAGCTACTGTAACTCAGCTGGGTCGGACCTTTCAGAGTCAGCGGGCAAGCAGGGTCGTTACAAGGAGAGTCAGCGAAGGGTCGCTGAGATCCAAAACTACTTCATTTCACTAGATATTTGTATATGAGATTAGGAAACCATTAGGAGGAGTCCTTCGGGACTCCCGGAAGATATAAGATAACAGAGCAGAATTTTTAAGTCCAAGACAAGTGTACACTGTCCGGTAAGTCCCTGCACGGGCTGGATTATATGCCTGCCGTCGACACCGGAGAGGCATAGCTTGTAGGGTGTTGACTGGTAGCGCCAAGAGAACAAGGTCGGCCCGGGGAAGGGCGTGTCTCGCTTCGCGCGAAAGACAAGTCTCGCTGACTCAGCGAGCCGGTACGGATAGCCCGGGTGCCGTGACACTTCTAGCCGAGAAGCCTTTGCTCTCGGTGACCCGTAAGCGCTAGCGCGCCGTCGTCCGTCCTTTGGCGGAGGGCACGGGGTTTCCTGAAGTCAGCTAGCTCAGCTGACTTCCGACGTTTGACTGGCTTGAGTGCTTGGTCTCAGCGACTGCGAGACACCACTGTCCCGGCTGGGCCGAACCGCTGGGGGCAACTCAGCGGCGGGCCAACAAACGCCGACCTAACTCGGCGATTGTTGTGTTTGTTGCTACTGGATATCCATATCTGACGATTTGTGTGTTCTGCAATACCACATAAGACTGTGCAAACTCGAAGTCAACCGCCGGCGAGTTTGCTGCGTCCACTCCTGGATGGATCGTTCGAATGGACATCGAACCAAGCCGTTCAAGAAGCTCAGACCCGTTTTTGGGGATCATTAATTGGAGATTTTGCTGACAGTAATGGCTTAATTTTCGTGAATAGCAAGCTGTGGATTCCCCGACTCGCCAAGGATTTATTGATGCGAGTGCTGCTGGTATCTCATTGTGGCATCCAAGCGCATCGTGGTCAGCAGGTCATGATCACGC
>JAAVTI010000724.1:0-11898 GCA_011947335.1 Phytophthora constricta
TGAAACAGGGCGAGCTACGCTCTGTTTCTTAGCATACAGTATGCGCGTATTGAGGAAGCGTAGACTTAAAGTTTGTATGTAAGATAGAAATACGCGGGCTCGCGTATTTCTAAAGCAAATACTTAACACTTTAGATCAAAATAGAAAACTGAATTGAATGGCAGCCCGCCGCGTGGCGGGCTGGCCTTATCTTTACGCTAAACCCCTTTAAGATGATATCTAATTGCAAGGGTGAGAGCATGGTTGGCTCTCACGCATTTGCATGAAATGCATGCTCATGATTGGTTGAAATGTGGCCCTTTCAACCAATAGCTGTGCGCCTGAGCGCCCGTCAATGATAGTTACATTGACGGCTCGTAATGTTGGTCGCTAGTGTGTCCACACACACTAGTGGGTTTGCGTGTATTAGTGTACCCCGGGTACACTATCCTGTGTAGCCCGCTACACACCCCCTCTCAAAGTGCGAGTATCGCATTCGGGAGGTAACGGTGACCACGATCTCTTCTGTGGTCACTTTCCGTCTTCTTCGTTTAACGGAGAAGACACTCACGCTCATTTCGCAATGAGCGCGTCAAGTCCCGAGTCCCCGGGAGCCCCAAGGCTCCCGGTCCCAAGACCTCCACACCCGGTGGGGATTCCCCATCGGGTGGCAAGACACTGTCAGTGCGTGAATATCACGCACTACAATTGGAGAGAGCGCTCTCGTGAGCGCGAGAGCGCTAAGCAAGTCGGCGCTATCGTCGCCAAGGCAACCCGTCCCTTCGGGGCGGGTGAATCGACTGTCGCGCAGCCTGCGAAGGCTGCGCGCCACGTCCCCTGGACGTGATGGTGATGAGGAAGACCCTGGTCTCATTGTCGATTACGACAGTGATTCTTTGGCGGACGAAGAGGAGCACTCTTCGCCCGTGAGGGACAAGCCTGCTGTGAGCAAGCCTCTTCGCGAGAGTCCGTCGCCGGGCTCTCGTCGTCAACGTGAGGACTCGCCAGAAGATGGCGAGGTCGTGCACGCTAAGCGTGCACGGTCTGAGAGTAGTGGACCCGCGGAAACTCCATCCGCGGGTGTTTCTCCTTCCGCCCAGGCATCCTTGCCTGTTGGGCGCAGCGGCTCAGTCTCAGGGAGCTGAGCCGTGGAAGTTATCATCGGAGCGCATTCATCGCCTCCGATGGTCCGACGAAGGCGGCCAGGGCACACCTTGTGCTCTCTTCCAAGTCGATACCATCAAAGATGATGATATCGTAGAGGCGCTCGGCTTCGCGGCCGGCTCCGATGAGCGTCGCAACTACTATGCGACGCTGTACCTTGCTCTTCGCTATTTCAGGGCGTGCGCCATAGCGCTAAGAGCAAGGTCTCTGAGACAGTCGCACTGACTCAGGGCTGGAACCAGTTCGTTATGAACTGGAACAGTGATGCTGCTGCTTTCCGAAAGCGTCTCGAAAGCATGCGTGAGCGCTATTATAAACATAATAGCGCTGGCAAGGCTACCCGCTTGCACGAACTCAGTGCAAGCGCTGGTATACCTTGTGCCGTTCCCCGTGGAGAACGGTGTCCAGTCTGTCCACCCAACGCGGACAGACTGCGTGAGAAGTCGATGGGTACTCGACGATACGAGTACCCAGTGAAGTCCGAGACTGGCGCTTTACTCTTCCCGGATGCCGGGAAGAGAGCACCCCGCCTGATCCCGTTACGCGTCTACCCGTCCCCGGGGGCGTGGGGTGGTACACTGTCCAGCCGAGACCTAGTCTCGGCTCGGGCGGAGGTGGTGGCGGTCTTCGTACGCCATCACCATTTCCGGAATATCCCTCACGAGGATATTCCGCGGTTCCCGAGTCGTGTTGGGAGGGTATCCTCTCCAACGACATCGAAAACGACGCTGACCTTGGTCAGTGCGTGGCTCCTGGTGAGCTACAATTCGCTCGACAATCCAGCGAATTGAGCCGTCGGCAGCCCGCAAAGGTGCCGGCGGAGGGAAAAACTCGTCGCTTTGATCAGCCGCTTGAGGCTGATCAGACCTTCCAGCAACTGGCGGCTGACTATGCTGCCTTCCGCCGTGAGGCTTGGAAGACGATCGCTGAGCAAAGTCAGCTGATCTCGAACCTCTCGTCGCGAGTGTCCGCTTCTTGCGAGACAGCGGGTGACGCGCTGTCTCGAGTCGAGGACGTCGAGAGGAAGTTTGCGAAGCTCGTTGAGAGCGTTCGCATGCGTCGCTCGCTCTGCGCGAGCGCGACGAAGGTGACGAGTCGTAGCTCGACCATCACGCTTCTTCGTGCCCATGTTGGATGAGCGCGCGGGCGTATCATGCTCATGATACGCCTTCAGTCGCCCGACATAAACGTCGGGTGCAGTCTCATGCTGGTTGGTATGTCCAGCGTGTAGGCTGTGCCTTGGCGATGCAAGACACGGAAGGGCCGATGAAGCGTGGAGCAAGCTTGCTTGCTCCAAAGTCCGAGACTGCATGTCTAGCCAAGTTTTGCGTAGACAGTAAAACTAATGAATTCGTTTTGAACTCACTAATGTTGTTGCGTGACTTCTTGTCAGCGTTCATCTTCTGTCGGTCGACAGAAGATGCAATAGCATCACGAACAAACCGCATGACGGCTTGTCGATTCTGCACGAAGTCTTTCGCATCGACATTGGTCGTGTCGACCAATGCGTCCTTGTCCGCTATCGTGCCCTGCACGATGCGCTCGTCTTGAGTGTCCACATGGGGTGTGGACACGTACTTGGTCGCAGCAGTGACGTCGCCCTGCGTCGTCACTGTATCATTTTGGTTTCCGGTGTTCGACCGAGTCGAACACGTCATCTTGCGTCACGTCTGCTCCCGGAGCAGGCGTGGGACGGGTCGTCGCTTGTCCTTTCGCTCCCGGAGCGAAAGGTGCTTGGTCTTCTTCCTTCGCTCCCAGAGCGAAGGGTACTTGGTCGTCTTCCTTTCGCTCCCAGAGCGAAGGTACTTGGTCGTCTTCTTTCGCTCGGAGCGAAGGTACTTCGTTGTTGTAACTTCGTGCCCGGCACGGAAGTGTTCTCAAAAGCGCCTGCACCCGGTGCAGACGCAAAGCGGACCCTCTTCTGGCGCGTGGCACTACGTGTCACGGCGTTCAAATTTTCCTGTGGGCGTGGCTCGCTCACAGATCCTCCCCACTCAAGGGAGCTGTCACCCCGCCAAGCATGGCAGGTACTCGTGGATGCCGCATGGCATTCACGTAGAACGGTGTATGCCCCGTAGAGGCATGCACCGAGTTGTTGATGGCAAACTCTGCCATCGGCAAACAGTCGCTCCACTCGGTGAACGAGTGGGCGTAGCTCTTGAGGATGTCACCGAGCACGCGATTCACGCGCTCGGTCTGACCATCCGTCTGCGGGTGGTCGGCTGTCGACATCGACAGCCGAGTACCAAGGAGGCCGAAGACCTCCTTCCAGAACGCGGCCGTGAACCTTGGATCACGGTCGGACACTATCTCGGGGCATACCGTGAGAGCGGAAGATGAGCTCCACAAACAGACGTGCCGTCTGTTTGGACGTGACTTGGGCAGGCACCACGGCGACGCTTGGCGTCGGGCGGTAACCCGGAAGTCCATACTGATGGACTCCCAACACTCTGCCGGTATCGGCAGAGACTGTAGCGGTGCTTGTGAAGCCGGCGTCGGCTTCACTCGTTGGCACGCCTCGCAAGCACGGACGTACTTGCGGATCCACTTGTACTGGCGAGGCCAGTAGAAGTCACGCGAGAGAAGAAGGTACGTCTTCTCTCGACCCGGATGCCCAGCCGATGGGGCATCGTGATACTCGAATATGATCCGCAGGCGCAGATCATAATCATCAGGGACGACGATGCGAGCGACATCGTCGTCAGCTGCACTGTATAGCAGCAAGCCGTCGTGTGCACTATACCTGTGCACACGGGATCTCAGATGTGGAGGCAGCGCGCGATGCGCGCTGTCGGAAGGTGCCTCCACATAGGTCAGCAATCGCTTGGCGTCCGCGTCAAGCGAGTACGCCTTGCGCACATCGTCGAGCAGCGACGATGTGGGCACACTGCTGCGTTCAATGCCAATGGCATTGACGTCAACTACCTTGTAGTTGTAATCCGGCCGACGCGACAGTGCGTCGGCTACCACATTCAACCTTCCAGGTTTGTACTCAACCTGGAAGTTGTATTCAGCGAAGAATGACAGCCACCGTGCCATTCTTTGAGAGATGTGGTGACTTTACGGCCGTCCGTAAAGAAGCGTGATCGGTGTAGATCACGAAGGGTCTATCTCAAGGAGATAGACACGGAACTTGGCTAACGCATACTTCATGGCAAGGAGCTCCTTGTCATGTACTGGGTAGTTGCGCTCAGCTTGCTTAAGCTGACGAGACTGATAGCAGATCACACGATCACGTCCTTCGTGATCGTACTGCATCAGAGCGCATCCGATTGCAAAGTCGGATGCGTCACACTAACGTGGAACGGACGATCTTGGTCGGCGACGGCCAAGATCGGCGCCTCGGTCAGGCCCTGCTTGACCGAATTGAAGGCCTGCTGACATTCAGCAGACCATCTCCACTCCGCGTCCTTCTTGAGGAGGCGCGACAGTGGTCGAATACGCCCAGCGTAATCGTGTATGTACTTGCACAAGTACGTAGCCAACCCAAGGAACTGCCGCAGTTCCTTTGCATTCGAGGGCGCAGGCCACTCGTTGATCACCCTGATCTTTTCGGGATCAGGGCGGACACCGTCCTTGCCGACAAGGCATCCGAGAACTGGAATCTCGGACGCACCGAATATGCACTTCTTAAGATTTGCATATAACTTGTGCTTGCGCATCAGCGCAAGCAGTTGTCGGAGATGCTCCTTGTGCATCTCGGTGTCTGTCTTCTCGCCCACAGCCCGGCTGTGGACGAACACGTCGTCGAAGTACGTCGGTGCGAAGTCCCGCACCGACCGTAATAGATGCGTTACGCATCTATTAAACGTCGCAGGGGCATTCTTAAGCCCCTGTGGCATCACTAGCCACTCCCAAAGCATGCCGCTTGGGGTGCTTACCGCCGTGAGAGGGATATCGCTCTCACGCATTAAGATTTGGTAGAAACCATCTCTTAGGTCAAGAGCACTGAACACGGTGCTCTTGCTCATCGAATCGATGATGACGTCCTTCCTCGGTATCGGCGTCTGCGCCGGTATCGTCGCATCGTTCATCTTGTTAAACGCATGAACGATGCGCCATCCGCCCTGTGCCTTCTTGACACAGAACGTGGGGCACTGTGCGGGGATTTGATTCCCGCACTTGGCCCGCACGACGACGAGCTTCGAAGAACTCGTCGATGGCCTTACTTGTTCACGCGGCAGTGGCCACTGTCGCGTGACACAGTACTTCGTGCCTGGCACGAGATCAATCTCGTGCTGAATTCCTTTATCCTGCGGAAGCTCCGCAGGAACTTCGTCCGGGAATACGTCGGCGTATTCCCGAAGAACGTCGTAATAGGGACTCGACTTGAGCGAGTCCCAGCTCTGCTCTGCAAATCGATCCTTTTTCGATTTGGCACTGAGGCTCGTGTCGCCATCAGGGTGCCGCACGAGAACCTGCCGCAGGTCCTCGAGATCCTCTGTGATCACGACATCCTCACGGGCGGTGAGGATGCATACTTGTTCTACGCGCCCGGCGCGTAGATCCCGTGCAAAGCCTTTCCAGCTCTGCACTTCCAGCGCTGTCAACTCCGAGGCAGTGCTCGGAGGACACTCAATGTCAACTCGTGACATTGGACCCCAGAGTGTTTGCGTCAGCGCATTCACTCTCTCGTACTCGACATCGCCCGTCGCAGGCGATGGAGGCTCGTCACCTGCACGCTTCGGTGCAGGGCGTTCTTGGGACAGGGAGGAGCGACCCCCTGTCCGGTCTCGGTTCCTTTCAGTTGTGAGGAGCTCTTCGGGCTCCTCATACCGCGACCCTTGTCAGACCCGGTCTGACAACGACCCATATCTTGTGTCTCGACGGGCCCGGCCCGTCGAGGTCTCCTTGAATCTTGGCTCCTCAAGCCCGGCTTGAGGAGAGATCTTCTCTTGAACAGTCGCCTCGGGCCCGGCCCGAGACGGTTTCTTGGTTCTTGCCTTCGCAGGCCCGGCCTGCGAAGGGTTCGGTCCAAACCCGGTTTGGACGTGGGTGCGCTCCCGGAGTGCACCCTTCAGTTGTGATTTCGCCCGTGCCCCGGGCACGGACGAGGAAGCCTCCCGGAGGTCTTCCATCTTCTGGTACGCGGCGGCCTTGGCGGTCGCCACGTTCTCTTGGCTGGGATGAGCGAGGTTGCCCTCGCTACCAACGCACGCACCGCGAGGTGCGCGCGCAACGTTGACAGGGCCATCGCTCACTGTCACGTTGTCCACTGATCCGAGGACGTTAACGTCCTCGGCGCCGAATGAGATTATAGACTGGGCCTTCCAGTCTATCACTGGGGCATGGCGTTTTAGCCACGGCATGCCCAATATCATGTCGAACTTATCGTCTAAGTCTAAGACGATAAGGTCTTCGGTGAAGGTCCGACCTTCACAGTCAAAGCGAACAGACACAGTTCGCTTTCGTGTCTTCACGGTTGCGCCTGTCGCCAGGCGCACTACCAACTCGCTCCGAGGAGTCTCTTTCTCCTCGGGGCACATCGCATTCAGACTTTGCAGTCGAACAAAGTTGTTCGACGCACCTGAATCGACCAGCGCGTGCATGGATCTCCCATGCACCGCAACCTCCAGGATAATCAGCCCAGCTCGACCATCCTTCCTTTCACTACGGTGTTTGCCACCGCAGGGGCTGTAGTCATCACATGTCCGACATCGGCATGTGTGACTACACCAGTAGGGCGCCCCGCCCCTACTGGCTCCCGCCGTTTTTGGTCGTCCGCGCCAACGATCACCATTGGCACGATACGACGTACCGCGAGTAGCAGGCCTTGGGCCTGCTACACACTCGCGTGCGTAGTGGCCGGTATTTCCACACTGGAAACACCGCTGCGTTCTTCTACGCGGATCCGTCTGCTGCCTGCCAGCAGACGCACTGATAGGTCCATGGGTTCTGGACCGCCCATGGGCCTCGGTCGCGGACGCGGCGCCCCTGGCGTGTCCGCGTGAAGTTTAGCTTGATTCAAGCTAAACTCTTCCTGCGATGCAAGTCGGATGGCTTGCTCGAGAGTACTCGGGTACTCTCGGAAGAGATAGGTCTTCACAGGCCCATCTCTAAGTCCCTTCATGAAGGTGACAACTTGTGTCGCCTCATCAATGGGGTGGTTCACGATACTTGACACCAAGTATCGAGCCTGCTGCGCGTACGCAAGTACGTCGCGCTTGCCTTGCTTCAGGTCGAGGAACTCCGCCCTCGACCTGAACTCCGACTCGGGAGGCTCAAACGCGAGTTTGAGCTCTTCCTTGAACTCTTCGTACGTGCTCCAGCCCGTACCGTTCGTAAGGCGTCTGCCATACGCCCAGTGTCTAGCACGTCCTGCTAGACACGACATCGCGTAAGCGACTTGTAGCGACGGATCCCGGATCCGTCGGGCAGCGATCGCTGTCTCGAGCTCTACGAGCCAGCGCAATAGTGGCTCGTTCGAGCCACCGGAGAACGGAGTCACTGACACCTTCAGTGACTCAAAACGCGGAACAGTAGAAGTCTCTTTCTGCTGTTGCTCCTTCTCTATGTAGTCGACTACGACGACATGGTGTTCACTTGGCGGCAATGAGCGAAGCATTGCTGCCACAGTGGACTCGCCTACGACTCGCGAGAGTCGTAGCAACGCCTCCCACTGCTGATCACTCAGGTGGGGGCAATCCTCTCGTAATACGAGAGTGGATGTTCGGAGCTCCGTCAGACGGAGCACCGCCTGACGAAGGGTTTTCGTCTCCATAGCCAAATTCCATTTGGCTATTCTCTGTAGGCGTTGAACGGACTACAAAGTGCTACCAGGTGAAACAGGGCGAGAGCTACGCTCTGTTTCTTAGCATACACAGTATGCGCGTATTGAGGAAGCGTAGACTTAAAGTTTGTATGTAAGATAGAAATACGCGGGCCCGCGTATTTCTAAAGCAAATACTTAACACTTTAGATCAAAATAGAAAACTGAATTGAATGGCAGCCCGCCGCGTGGCGGCTGGCCTTATCTTTACGCTAAACCCCTTTAAGACGATATCTAATTGCAAGGGTGAGAGCATGGTTGGCTCTCACGCATGCATGAAATGCATGCACATGATTTGTTGAAATGTGGCCCTTTCAACCAATAGCTGTGCGCCTGAGCGCCCGTCAATGATAGTTACATTGACGGCTCGTAATGTTGGTCGCTAGTGTGTCCCACACACACTAGTGGGTTTGCGTGTATTAGTGTACCCCGGGTACACTATCCTGTGTAGCCCCGCTACAACTACGGTCAACATCGCCGAGTACACCGGCATGAACAACGGTGTCCAGGCAGCCATTAACCATGGGGTGACCGACCTGATTGTAATAGGCGACTCTCGGCTTGCAATCCAGCAATCCATGGGGGTGATCGCTTGCAAGAAGGAGACTTTACAGGTTGAGTTGGCACGCCACAAGACTTTGGCTGGAAAAATCAATTCGGTTCGCTACTTACATGTAGTACGTTACTATAATGCTGCAGCCGACCCCCTCGCTACAGAAGCCCTGGAAAGCCGAGCTGGCAGAGTTGTTCTCAGCCGAGACCGCAAAGCTGAGTTGAAGATACTGAACCGAATCGCTGAGGTACTGTATGTCGAAGCTGACTCAGCTGCGAAAGCTGAAGCCAAAACTAACTCAGCTAAGAATGTGGAAGACAAAGCTGACTCAACAGTAAAGTGGAAACCAAAGCCGAGATGAACGTTATGACTAGAAGACAGGAACGCCGAGTTCATTTCGAAGATGAGACTCGTCGTGACTCGACCGAATCTGAAACACCACCGATAATGGATGCTGATATGGGAAACGACACATACGACATAACGAGACAGGTCCCACCAACTCGCCGAGTTGAAGGACAAACTCAGCTGGAGGTCGACGAATCCCGGGTGCCAGACTCAGTTGACATCGATCCGGTGGTCGTGCAAGCTGAAAGACGCCGACGCATCTCCAAAGCTCAAGATGAAGAGTTGAGATGGGCTGATCTGAAAGCCCTGTTGCAGGGCGAACTCGATGAACTTAGCCACCGAAGAGCTCAAAATGCGAGCAAAGTTGCTGACAACTTCGTACTCAGCGAGGAAAAACTCTATACTACCAGAACCAACGCAGACGCCGAGATGAAGTCGGCTCGGACAATGTCCTGCTGAGATTGGTAGTTCCAACGACCATGATTGATGAAGTACTCCACAGTTGTCACGACTCCATAGAAGGAGGACACCAAGGTATTGTGCGAACTTTCCATAGGGTAAAAGCTGAGTTCTACTGGGTCGGCTTATATGCCGACGTGGTCAAACATGTCCAAGCGTGCGAAGATTGCAGTACCAGCTAGAGCAAACCCCAGTTGAGAGGTTATTCACCAGGCAATGTGGTCTCGGATCACCCATTCCAGGTAGTCTGCATGGATTTCGTCATTCCCCTGCCAAAGACTCAGCGGGGCAATACCGCTCTATTGCTATTCCAAGATCACTTCACTGGATTTGTCATCGCCAAGGCAATGAGTAACACGGAGGCACTAGAAGTGGCAAAAGCATTCGAAGAATGTGTCTTCCGACGTTTCGGTGCACCTTCTCTTATACGTCACGACCGCGATCCGAGGTTCATGAGTGAGGTGTTTCAGGCATTCGCTGAGTTGATGCAGTCGAGGTCAAGAGCTACGCTGAGTTACCGACCACAAGCGAACGGACAACAGGAACGCTCGGTAAAGACGATGATTCAAACGGTGAGAGTCTATGTTGAGGACCCGCTGCAAGCTGACTGGGATGATATCGCGGAGAAGATGGTGCATGCCATAAACAATTCACGCGACACGACCCGGCGCGAAACGCCTTTTACTTGGTGCATGGCTGGGATGCACAATCAACCCTCAAGTCAATGACATCGACTATCAGGGCTGATCCAGCTAAGTCAGCTGAGTCAGCTCAGTGGCGCCGAAAGCCAACCGTCAACGAGAAGTTGCGTTACAGCTTGCTAAGGAATACCAAGTTGCTGAGAAAGCTCGCCGAGCAAAGAACACAACGCTAGACTCAGCTCAAAGGAACGAAAGGCATTTCCGGACTCAGCTGGCACGCCCAATGAAGGAAAGGACCTGTCAGCTGAGTCACACAAGTCGCTGTTCCAGGAAGGTGATCAAGTCTGGTTGTTTATGGAACGAGTCAAACCCGGCTTGAAGAAGAAGCTCGCCCATCGATGGCATGGACCATTCCGTGTTAAGAAGAAAGTGGAGGAATTCGCATACGAATTGGAGTTGCCAGACAAGAGTGGATATAGGTTCTATCCGGTTGTCCATGTGTCTCGGCTTAAAGCGGTCAGTGAGTCTAATAGCCGACCGACCACTCGGCTGAGCGGTGATCTAGCTGAGTCCGATCGACTCGACTTTGACGAAGAACTGTTGCCTGAGGACAGCTGGGAAGTCCCTGAAGACACTGATCGACACGAGGTAGAGGCCATCCTGGATGACAAACTGTCGTTCTCTAACGACACCTCCAGAACCCAGAAGATGTTCCAAGTCAAATGGGTCGGCTATGACGAACCGACGTGGGAACCTCTTGCAAATCTCTCCTGCGGCGGCCTGCTGTTTGATTACTTGCGGGACAAGAAACGGGCTAATCGTCTGCAAATGGTGCAGGTTGCAGACGAAAACTAAAACTGCACCACTCATGACCGCCACCAAGTGATTAAGTTCAGGCTTGGTGGATCGTGAATGCTACTGAACTACTTGCATGGATATATATTGAGGGAATGAAGGAATTAACGGACTCAGCTAAGCTCTCGGTGACTACGGTTCCATACTGCTAACTACTCAGCTGAGTCGGCTGGCCCAGCCAGCTAAATCTCGTCGTCGGCCAGAGCATTCTCGAAAATGAAGAGACCCTCACGATTGTCAGGGACTTGAGCAGTCGGGGACACACGGGGAGGAACCGGTCGACCGACATCCGAGTCAGCGTTCACCTCCCTTTCGACTTGATCGCTACTGAACCCAACAGTGGCAAAGACTGGAAACTCCGGGTGAAGTGACTGGAAACACCGGTTATATGGGTGCATGGCCGGCTGAAGCAACCACCAAGCACGCCAAGGTTCCTCTCGGTCGATCGTGGCTACGCTAGCCGACCAGTCAGCATCTTGAGGGAACCACGGCAAATTCACTGGAGAAGCGAACGGCACAGATGGGTCAAAGTAAAGCTCAGCGTCCAATACCGGCGCCGGACCATGATCATCCTCCATGCTTGAAGCCTCAAACAGAACTTGGCATAACTCCGATATAACAGGGCGCAGAGCATCGCCACGTTGCTTCCGAGCCCGGCTATACTTGGACCATAGTTGGTGACACAAGCTGAGTTCGTCAACTGAGCGAGACGGGTTCAGAGACGGGTGTAACCCGAGAACCACGCTGGAGTCGACGATCCAGTGCATACGCTCCCAGAGAGCAACACTCAGCTTGGCGGTATCAGGTCGCTCACCTTTACATTTAAGCCAGCAATCCGCGACCAGCTCGACGGGCGAAGTCGGCTTTGACGAAGAACTTGTGTCACGAACCCGGCTCATCACATCAGGAGACATAAGAAAAGGGCCATCAGGAAACTTTGACATGACCTGCTGACTTGGATGGTGAGGGGCAAACACGTCAGCAAAAGCCGCAATACCTTCCAGAGAAGAAGGTGTCGGCCGGACATGATCCCGGTTGTCAACCTTCTCCTTCTTGGCGACAGGCTCACAACAAGCCAAGATCTTAGTCCAACACCTGGCTGACCCAGTGTGGAAGAACGGCGGGTTCCG
>JAAVTI010000725.1:0-23206 GCA_011947335.1 Phytophthora constricta
TTCCAGAACGCGGCCGTGAACCTTGGATCACGGTCGGACACTATCTCACGGGGCATACCGTGAGCGGAAGATGAGCTCCACAAACAGACGTGCCGTCTGTTTGGACGTGACTTGGGCAGGCACCGCAGCGACGCTTGGCGTCGGGCGGTAACCCGAATATGAAGTCCATACTGATGGACTCCCAACACTCTGCCGGTATCGGCAGAGACTGTAGCGGTGCTTGTGAAGCCAGCGTCGGCTTCACTCGTTGGCACGCCTCGCAAGCACGGACGTACTTGCGGATCCACTTGTACTGGCGAGGCCAGTAGAAGTCACGCGAGAGAAGAAGGTACGTCTTCTCTCGACCCGATGCCCAGCCGATGGGGCATCGTGATACTCGAATATGATCCGCAGGCGCAGATCATAATCATCAGGGACGACGATGCGAGCGACATCGTCGTCAGCTGCACTGTATAGCAGCAAGCCGTCGTGTGCACTATACCTGTGCACACGGGATCTCAGATGTGGAGGCAGCGCGCGATGCGCGCTGTCGGAAGGTGCCTCCACATAGGTCAGCAATCGCTTGGCGTCCGCGTCAAGCGAGTACGCCTTGCGCACATCGTCGAGCAGCGACGATGTGGGCACACTGCTGCGTTCAATGCCAATGGCATTGACGTCAACTACCTTGTAGTTGTAATCCGGCCGACGCGACAGTGCGTCGGCTACCATATTCGACCTTCCAGGTTTGTACTCAACCTGGAAGTTGTATTCAGCGAAGAATGACAGCCACCGTGCCATTCTTTGAGAGATGTGGTGACTTTACGGCCGTCCGTAAAGAAGCGTGATCGGTGTAGATCACGAAGGGTCTATCTCAAGGAGATAGACACGGAACTTGGCTAACGCATACTTCATGGCAAGGAGCTCCTTGTCATGTACTGGGTAGTTGCGCTCAGCTTGCTTAAGCTGACGAGACTGATAGCAGATCACACGATCACGTCCTTCGTGATCGTACTGCATCAGAGCGCATCCGATTGCAAAGTCGGATGCGTCACACACAACGTGGAACGGACGATCTTGGTCGGCGACGGCCAAGATCGGCGCCTCGGTCAGGCCCTGCTTGACCGAATTGAAGGCCTGCTGACATTCAGCAGACCATCTCCACTCCGCGTCCTTCTTGAGGAGGCGCGACAGTGGTCGAATACGCCCAGCGTAATCGTGTATGTACTTGCACAAGTACGTAGCCAACCCAAGGAACTGCCGCAGTTCCTTTGCATTCGAGGGCTCAGGCCACTCTTTGATCACCCTGATCTTTTCGGGATCAGGGCGGACACCGTCCTTGCCGACAAGGTATCCGAGAACTGGAATCTCGGACGCACCGAATATGCACTTCTTAAGATTTGCATATAACGTGCTTGCGCATCAGCGCAAGCAGTTGTCGGAGATGCTCCTTGTGCATTTCGGTGTCTGTCTTCTCGCCCACAGCCCGGCTGTGGACGAACACGTCGTCGAAGTACGTCGGTGCGAAGTCCCGCACCGACCGTAATAGATGCGTTACGCATCTATTAAACGTCGCAGGGGCATTCTTAAGCCCCTGTGGCATCACTAGCCACTCCCAAAGCATGCCGCTTGGGGTGCTTACCGCCGTGAGAGGGATATCACTCTCACGCATTAAGATTTGGTAGAAACCATCTCTTAGGTCAAGAGCACTGAACACGGTGCTCTTGCTCATCGAATCGATGATGACGTCCTTCCTCGGTATCGGCGTCTGCGCCGGTATCGTCGCATCGTTCATCTTGTTAAACGCATGAACGATGCGCCATCCGCCCTGTGCCTTCTTGACACAGAACGTGGGGGCACTGTGCGGGGATTTGGATTCCCGCACTTGGCCCGCACGACGACGAGCTTCGAAGAACTCGTCGATGGCCTTACTTGTTCACGCGGCAGTGGCCACTGTCGCGTGACACAGTACTTCGTGCCTGGCACGAGATCAATCTCGTGCTGAATTCCTTTATCCTGCGGAAGCTCCGCAGGAATTCGTCCGGGAATACGTCGGCGTATTCCCGAAGAACGTCGTAATAGGGACTCGACTTGAGCGAGTCCCAGCTCTGCTCTGCAAATCGATCCTTTTTCGATTTGGCACTGAGGCTCGTGTCGCCATCAGGGTGCCGCACGAGAACCTGCCGCAGGTCCTCGAGATCCTCTGTGATCACGACATCCTCACGGGCGGTGAGGATGCATACTTGTTCTACGCGCCCGGCGCGTAGATCCCGTGCAAAGCTTTTCCAGCTCTGCACTTCCAGCGCTGTCAACCCCGAGGCAGTGCTCGGAGGACACTCAATGTCAGCTCGTGACATTGGACCCCTGAAGTGTTTGCGTCAGCGCATTCACTCTCTCGTACTCGACATCGCCCGTCGCAGGCGATGGAGGCTCACCTGCACGCTTCGGTGCAGGGCGTTCTTGGGACAGGGAGGAGCGACCCCCTGTCCGGTCTCGGTTCCTTTCAGTTGTGAGGAGCTCTTCGGGCTCCTCATACCGCGACCCTTGTCAGACCCGGTCTGACAACGACCCATATCTTGTGTCTCGACGGGCCCGGCCCGTCGAGTCTCCTTGAATCTTGGCTCCTCAAGCCCGGCTTGAGAAGATCTTCTCTTGAACAGTCGCCTCGGGCCCGGCCCGAGACGGTTTCTTGGTTCTTGCCTTCGCAGGCCCGGCCTGCGAAGGGTTCGGTCCAAACCCGGTTTGGACGTGGGTGCGCTCCCGGAGTGCACCCTTCAGTTGTGATTTCGCCCGTGCCCCGGGCACGGACGAGGAAGCCTCCCGGAGGTCTTCCATCTTCTGGTACGCGGCGGCCTTAGCGGTCGCCACGTTCTCTTGGCTGGGATGAGCGAGGTTGCCCTCGCTCCCAACGCACGCACCGCGGGTGCGCGCGCAACGTTGACAGGGCCATCGCTCACTGTCACGTTGTCCGCTGATCCGAGGACGTTAACGTCCTCGGCGCCGAATGAGATTATAGACTGGGCCTTCCAGTCTATCACTGGGGCATGGCGTTTTAGCCACGGCATGCCCAATATCATGTCGAACTTATCGTCTAAGTCTAAGACGATAAGGTCTTCGGTGAAGGACCGACCTTCACAGTCAAAGCGAACAGATACAGTTCGCTTTCGTGTCTTCACGGTTGCGCCTGTCGCCAGGCGCACCACCAACTCGCTCCGAGGAGTCTCTTTCTCCTCGGGGCACATCGCATTCAGACTTTGCAGTCGAACAAAGTTGTTCGACGCACCTGAATCGACCAGCGCGTGCATGGATCTCCCATGCACCGCAACCTCCAGGATGATCAGCCCAGCTCGACCATCCTTCCTTTCACTGCGGTGCTTGCCACCGCAGGGGCTGTAGTCATCACATGTCCGACATCGGCATGTGTGACTACACCAGTAGGGCGCCCCGCCCCTACTGGCTCCCGCCGTTTTTGGTCGTCCGCGCCAACGATCACCGTTGGCACGATACGACGTACCGCGAGTAGCAGGCCTTGGGCCTGCTACACACTCGCGTGCGTAGTGGCCGGTATTTCCACACTGGAAACACCGCTGCGTTCTTCTACGCGGATCCGTCTGCTGCCTGCCAGCAGACGCACTTGATAGGTCCATGGGTTCTGGACCGCCCATGGGCCTCGGTCGCGGACGCGGCGCCCCTGGCGTGTCCGCGTGAAGTTTAGCTTGATTCAAGCTAAACTCTTCCTGCGATGCAAGTCGGATGGCTTGCTCGAGAGTACTCGGGTACTCTCGGAAGAGATAGGTCTTCACAGGCCCATCTCTAAGTCCCTTCATGAAGGTGACAACTTGTGTCGCCTCATCAATGGGGTGGTTCACGATACTTGACACCAAGTATCGAGCCTGCTGCGCGTACGCAAGTACGTCGCGTTTGCCTTGCTTCAGGTCGAGGAACTCCGCCCTCGACCTGAACTCCGACTCGGGAGGCTCAAACGCGAGTTTGAGCTCTTCCTTGAACTCTTCGTACGTGCTCCAGCCCGTACCGTTCGTAAGGCGTCTGCCATACGCCCAGTGTCTAGCACGTCCTGCTAGACACGACATCGCGTAAGCGACTTGTAGCGACGGATCCCGGATCCGTCGGGCAGCGATCGCTGTCTCGAGCTCTACGAGCCAGCGCAATAGTGGCTCGTTCGAGCCACCGGAGAACGGAGTCACTGACACCTTCAGTGACTCAAAACGTGGAACAGTAGAAGTCTCTTTCTGCTGTTGCTCCTTCTCTATGTAGTCGACTACGACGACATGGTGTTCACTTGGCGGCAATGAGCGAAGCATTGCTGCCACAGTGGACTCGCCTACGACTCGTGAGAGTCGTAGCAACGCCTGCCACTGCTGATCACTCAGGTGGGGCAATCCTCTCTCGTAATACGAGAGTGGATGTTCAGAGCTCCGTCAGACGGAGCACCGCCTGACGAAGGGTTTTCGTCTCCATAGCCAAATTCCATTTGGCTATTCTCTGTAGGCGTTGAACGGACTACAAAGTGCTACCAGGTGAAACAGGGCGAGAGCTACGCTCTGTTTCTTAGCATACACAGTATGCGCGTATTGAGGAAGCGTAGACTTAAAGTTTGTATGTAAGATAGAAATACGCGAGCCCGCGTATTTCTAAAGCAAATACTTAACACTTTAGATCAAAATAGAAAACTGAATTGAATGGCAGCCCGCCGCGTGGCGGCTGGCCTCTTTACGCTAAACCCCTTTAAGACGATATCTAATTGCAAGGGTGAGAGCATGGTTGGCTCTCACGCATGCATGAAATGCATGCACATGATTTGTTGAAATGTGGCCCTTTCAACCAATAGCTGTGCGCCTGAGCGCCCGTCAATGATAGTTACATTGACGGCTCGTAATGTTGGTCGCTAGTGTGTGTCCCACACACTAGTGGGTTTGCGTGTATTAGTGTACCCCGGGTACACTATCCTGTGTAGCCCGCTACAACTACGGTCAACATCGCCGAGTACACCGGCATGAACAACGGTGTCCAGGCAGCCATTAACCATGGGGTGACCGACCTGATTGTAATAGGCGACTCTCGGCTTGCAATCCAGCAATCCATGGGGGTGATCGCTTGCAAGAAGGAGACTTTACAGGTTGAGTTGGCACGCCACAAGACTTTGGCTGGAAAACTCAATTCGGTTCGCTACTACATGTAGTACGTTACTATAATGCTGCAGCCGACTCCCTCGCTACAGAAGCCCTGGAAAGCCGAGCTGGCAGAGTTGTTCTCAGCCGAGACCGCAAAGCTGAGTTGAAGATACTGAACCGAATCACTGAGGTACTGTATGTCGAAGCTGACTCAGCTGCGAGCTGAAGCCAAACTAACTCAGCTAAGAATGTGGAAGACAAAGCTGACTCAACAGTAAAGTGGAAACCAAAGCCGAGATGAACGTGATGACTAGAAGACAGGAACGCCGAGTTCATTTCGAAGATGAGACTCGTCGTGACTCGACCGAATCTGAAACACCACCGATAATGGATGCTGATATGGGAAGCGACACATACGACATAACGAGACATGTCCCACCAACTCGCCGAGTTGAAGGACAAACTCAGCTGGAGGTCGACGAATCCCGGGTGCCAGACTCAGCTGACATCGATCCGGTGGTCGTGCAAGCTGAAAGACGCCGACGCATCTCCAAAGCTCAAGATGAAGAGTTGAGATGGGCTGATCTGAAAGCCCTGTTGCAGGGCGAACTCGATGAACTTAGCCACCGAAGAGCTCAAAATGCGAGCAAAGTGGCTGACAACTTCGTACTCAGCGAGGAAAACTCCTATACTACCAGAACCAACGCAGACGCCGAGATGAAGTCGGCTCGGACAATGTCCTGCTGAGATTGGTAGTTCCAACGACCATGATTGATGAAGTACTCAGAGTTGTCACGACTCCATAGAAGGAGGACACCAGGTATTGTGCGAACTTTCCATAGGGTAAAAGCTGAGTTCTACTGGGTCGGCTTATATGCCGACGTGGTCAAACATGTCAAGCGTGCGAAGATTGCAGTACCAGCAAGAGCAAACCCCAGTTGAGAGGTTATTCACCAGGCAATGTGGTCTCGGATCACCCATTCCAGGTAGTCTCCATGGATTTCGTCATTCCCCTGCAAAGACTCAGCGGGGCAATACCGCTCTATTGCTATTCCAAGATCACTTCACTGGATTTGTCATCGCCAAGGCAATGAGTAACACGGAGGCACTAGAAGTGGCAAAAGCATTCGAAGAATGTGTCTTCCGACGTTTCGGTGCACCTTCTCTTATACGTCACGACCGCGATCCGAGGTTCATGAGTGAGGTGTTTCAGGCATTCGCTGAGTTGATGCAGTCGAGGTCAAGAGCTACGCTGAGTTACCGACCACAAGCGAACGGACAACAGGAACGCTCGGTAAAGACGATGATTCAAAGGTGAGAGTCTATGTTGAGGACCCGCTGCAAGCTGACTGGGATGATATCGCGGAGAAGATGGTGCATGCCATAAACAATTCACGCGACACGACCCGGCGCGAAACGCCTTTTTACTTGGTGCATGGCTGGGATGCACAATCAACCCTCAAGTCAATGACATCGACTATCAGGGCTGATCCAGCTAAGTCAGCTGAGTCAGCTCAGTGGCGCCGAGAAGCCAACCGTCAACGAGAAGTTGCGTTACAGCTTGCTAAGAATACCAAGTTGCTGAGAAAGCTCGCCGAGCAAAAGAACACAACGCTAGACTCAGCTCAAGGAACGAAAGGCATTTCCGGACTCAGCTGGCACGCCCAATGAAGGAAAGGACCTGTCAGCTGAGTCACACAAGTCGCTGTTCCAGGAAGGTGATCAAGTCTGGTTGTTTATGGAACGAGTCAAACCCGGCTTGAAGAAGAAGCTCGCCCATCGATGGCATGGACCATTCCGTGTTAAGAAGAAAGTGGAGGAATTCGCATACGAATTGGAGTTGCCAGACAAGAGTGGATATAGGTTCTATCCGGTTGTCCATGTGTCTCGGCTTAAAGCGGTCAGTGAGTCTAATAGCCGACCGACCACTCGGCTGAGCGGTGATCTAGCTGAGTCCGATCGACTCGACTTTGACGAAGAACTGTTGCCTGAGGACAGCTGGGAAGCCCCTGAAGACACTGATCGACACGAGGTAGAGGCCATCCTGGATGACAAACTGTCGTTCTCTAACGACACCTCCAGAACCCAGAAGATGTTCCAAGTCAAATGGGTCGGCTATGACGAACCCGTGGGAACCTCTTGCAAATCTCTCCTGCGGCGGCCTGCTGTTTGATTACTTGCGGGACAAGAAACGGGCTAATCGTCTGCAAATGGTGCAGGTTGCAGACGAAAACTAAACTGCACCACTCATGACCGCCACCAAGTGATTAAGTTCAGGCTTGGTGGATCGTGAATGCTACTGAACTACTTGCATGGATATATATTGAGGGAATGAAGGAATTAACGGACTCAGCTAAGCTCTCGGTGACTACGGTTCCATACTGCTAACTACTCAGCTGAGTCGGCTGGCCCAGCCAGCTAAATCTCGTCGTCGGCCAGAGCATTCTCGAAAATGAAGAGACCCTCACGATTGTCAGGGACTTGAGCAGTCGGGGACACACGGGGAGGAACCGGTCGACCGACATCCGAGTCAGCGTTCACCTCCCTTTCGACTTGATCGCTACTGAACCCAACAGTGGCAAAGACTGGAAACTCCGGGTGAAGTGACTGGAAACACCGGTTATATGGGTGCATGGCCGGCTGAAGCAACCACCAAGCACGCCAAGGTTCCTCTCGGTCGATCGTTACGCTAGCCGACCAGTCAGCATCTTGAGGAACCACGGCAAATTCACTGGAGAAGCGAACGGCACAGATGGGTCAAAGTAAAGCTCAGCGTCCAATACCGGCGCCGGACCATGATCATCCTCCATGCTTGAAGCCTCAAACAGAACTTGGCATAACTCCGATATAACAGGGCGCAGAGCATCGCCACGTTGCTTCCGAGCCATATACTTGGACCATAGTTGGTGACACAAGCTGAGTTCGTCAACTGAGCGAGACGGGTTCAGAGACGGGTGTAACCCGAGAACCACGCTGGAGTCGACGATCCAGTGCATACGCTCCCAGAGAGCAACACTCAGCTTGGCGGTATCAGGTCGCTCACCTTTACATTTAAGCCAGCAATCCGCGACCAGCTCGACGGGCGAAGTCGGCTTTGACGAAGAACTTGTGTCACGAACCCGGCTCATCACATCAGGAGACATAAGAAAAGGGCCATCGGGAAACTTTGACATGACCTGCTGACTTGGATGGTGAGGGCAAACACGTCAGCAAAAGCCGCAATACCTTCCAGAGAAGAAGGTGTCGGCCGGACATGATCCCGTTGTCAACCTTCTCCTTCTTGGCGACAGGCTCACAACAAGCCAAGATCTTAGTCCAACACCTGGCTGACAGTGTGGAAGAACGGCGGGTTCCGCCATTGCTTCATCAAGGGTGGGATACGAGACACCCGGGGGTAGCTTGGTCGGCGCGGGTCCGGAGAGTCGAGACCGGGAGACTCAGCTGACGGGGCAAGTCGGCGGACCCTCCAGAGGAATCTCGCGGTCGGAGTCGGCGTAGCAACCAGTTTGGCCTTCTTCGAAATGCGTTTGCTCGATGATTCAGACGATCAACAGACTCCCCGACCAAACTCGGCACAACAGGAGTCGGCACCAATGTCGGAGCGCCCTTCCTCTTTTGAGAGCTTTAGGAGCAGCCGACTTGAGCGGAACCTTGGATTTCTTCTTGGTTGTCCCTGCCGGTGCCACGTTCTTCGCTGGTGCTTTGGATCCCGACGACTTAGCTGACCCGGCTGAGGATGCAACCTTCACTGAGGGCGTTGGCTTCGTCGCCGTAGATACGATCAAGAGCGCGACAGGAGATTGGTCAGCTGACTTAGACGAAGTCGACTTCGAGGAGAAGCGACGGAACGTCCAGCCGAGTCGACACGGCGTTTCTTCGAAGCCGGAGATAAGACGAACCCGATCTGGCGTTTTCCTGGGTTACCTTTTGGTGAAGGCATCACTTTCAGTGACGACGACGTCCCAGCTGACTTGACCGGACTGTAAGCTGACTTGCTGATCCGACCACCCAGTCCGTCCGAGCTTGAGCTATCAGAACACGCCTCAGCATCAGAGCCAGATGACTCGGCAGATGAACCTACAGACCCATGAGATGAGGCTGAAGGTGACGAATCATGGGAACCCAGCTTAGTCGAATTGACAGCCGAGATAGCTCGAGGCTGGGGCGGCGACGATTCAGTCGCATCATTGGCAGCTGACCCCAGGACGACCAAGTCCGAACTCTCCATGTCCTCGATGAGCACCTTGCTGATAGTCGAGGAGTTCTGGAGGCTGCGCGAGACGAACGCCGAGTCGGCGATAATTGAGTCTTCCTCGGCGACTTGGTTTTGAAACGGCTAGCTGACTTAGACGAGTCAGCGGCCTGGCGGGCCTTCGGTGTGGAGCGAGCCAGCTGAACACCGCCACGAGCTGGAGTCGTGGGAGTCGCTGAGACGGACCTCGATCGAGTCGGAGACACAATCGAAGTCGACTGAGACGAAGAGGCGGTGCTCAGCGAAGTCAACACCGCAGCAGCTGACACGGTCGGCGACGGATTGTTTGGGGAAGCCGGAGTCGGCGCAAGCTGGGTCGTGAACGGCGGCGTCGAAGGTGAAGTTACAGCCGAAGCGAAGTGGAGAACTGACGGACGAGTCAGCGGAGCTCGATGATCCTGGCGAAAACGGCTGGAAGGGTGTCGACGGGGTTGGTCCGGAACTGACACAATGGCAGCCAATTCAGTTGAGCTTGACGTGGCTGAAACTGAGGACTGCACAGGAAGTCCAGCAGACGGCGAAAGAGTCAGCTGGACCGGCGAAGACGTCACAACACCCGACACAGACGAAGTCGGCTGAGTCAACTGAGAAGCAGCCGAGCTTGAGGCAGGGATTATACGAAGCGTAATGTCGCGGACTTCGTTTCCCCGCATCAGAGCAAGCTCGGGCCATTTTGCTTCCATAAGTCGACTCATCCGAGCATTCATCTCGAGGTCCCGTGGGGAGAGACCAGGCACATCAACTCCAGAAGCCGCCGCAATCGCCAAAGCCGGGTCAGATGTCACCAGTGGTCTCGCAAAGCGAAGAGCTCGACGCTGCTGAGCGATGGTCTGCTGCTGATGCTCGATCGTCGTTTGGGCAATCGGAGTCGGTCATCGGTGTCGTCGCGAGAACTGCTACGAAAACTCATCACCAACTTAGCCGACTCCTGGAGCTGTTGAAAGTAAGAATTTGATACCCCCTGAACAGCGGCGAGAGACCTGTTCAACTCAGCGATTTGTTCCAGGAGTCGACGGATGTCTTTGTCACGGGCCGCAAGCTGAGTTCCCAGATTGTCAATCAGAGCTTGAGCCGAGTCGACCTGGCTGTTTTGATGCCGAGATGTGTCGCGCATGTGACTCTCCATCCGACAGATACACTGTTGGTATGAAGTCAGCAGCTCCGTGTTCTTGAGGCCCTACTTCTTGAAGAGATCACGCTCACGGACGGCGGTGACCAATTCTCGATCCAGACGAGCCGACTCCGCGTAAGCTGACTGCATACGGCGATGCATAGCATCGTTGGCACGCCGAAGTCGGCTGACCTCCACTCGCAACTCAGCTAACTCTTGGGTAGAGCGAGGAGGGTCAGGAGCCACAGCTCGGTGAATGCGCAGTAGCTCCCGCGAAGAGCGGGCCTCCAGCAAGTCCCGACGGCTCTCATCATCACTGGGAAGAGGAGGACGAAGCAAAGCATACGCCAACACTTGGGTTCGGTCAAACTCTTGCTCAGGAGCCAACCCTCGCGGTACAAGAGGAGCTGACACAACTCAGCGATTGAAGCTGGAGGAGTGTGCCAGTCAGGTTCAGGCCAACCTCCGACAGGTGGCTGCCAATAAAACCGGCGGCGGTCAGCTGACTCCAAAGAACCAAGACCGACCGAGGTGCCAGAACTCTCGTCAAGGACCAAACCAGTGGCATTGCCCCGGGACTCAGCAGACGACTTGGTTGGAGTTGATGAACTCTCAGCTAAGTCAGCTGAGTCAACCGATGGAGTTGATGAACTCTCAGCAAAGTCAGCTGAGTCAACCGATGGAGTTGGGGGATCCCCGCTTCCAGAAGACTTCCTCCACGAGGTTCGACAACACTGGGTCGACGCTCTGGACTAGATGACGGGGACGAAGTCGGCGAATACACTGAGATTACTTCTTGATCGGCCGGGACTTCTGGGCCACGAGAACCGAAACTCGGCGAAGCTGGCGATGGAAGTATTTCGGGGTCGACGGTGACCCGCTGAGCTGGTGAAGCTGACTCCGACTCAGCTGGAGACCGTCCTTCGTCACCCAGGTGACACGAAGGATAGAGCGCATGGGAAGACGCAGTCGACGACGTAGAGACGGACGATGCGGGTACGCTTCATCCATCCGAGAGTCGATAGACTCAAACCATGCCTCCAACTCATCAGGATGATCGAACAACGGATCATCTGGAAACCATGAGCCAAACGTCACGACGATGGTTGGAGCCCGCAACGAACCGCTGCTAGGCACCCGCTGGAGTTGTGCGTCTAGGACCTGCAGAGGAGAATTAAGGTTAGCCTCGGCAGAGAAGTGTGACGCAGAAGATGGGTTCTTACCGAATTCGGATGACCGCCTGGCGGGCCAGGGAAGTCGGCGGTGGACAAATGGTGTAAAGCAGGCGACCGAATCTCTCCTCTTTCGCGTGGTGATCCAGATCGCAGGTCCAGTAGAAGTGAAGACTCATCAGCGTCGAATGTTGGAGAAGCCGAACCAGCCGATTCAGCGGATGCCGACGAAGTTGGAGACGACATGCGGTTTAAGCTGGGAAGGAAGACACCAGGGAAGAGGAACAACAAGTCAGCAACTGCACCGAGTCGAGATTAGTAGAGCGAGGAACATACCGGGAGGTGACGGCAGACAAACTGGTCAAGACGGTTGTTGACTCGGCGAGAAGGTTGACAAATGAGCCGATGAGTGAAGGTCGGATGGTGAAAGAAACCGACCGATACCACCATATGGGTCAAGACACTCACCAGTCCGGCTCGTATCATGACCGGGGCAGTTGTGGTGTAGAAAGTTCGGATCGGGGTGGTCCACACCAGATTTGAACTTAGCTGAGTCGCCGGTTAACTTAGCTGAGTAGCTACGGTAACTCAGCTGGGCCGGACTTCTTAGAGTCAGCGGGCAAGCCGGGTTGTTACAAGGGAAGTCGGCGAAGGGTCGCTGAGATCCAAAACTACTTCATTTCACTAGATATTTGTATATGAGATTAGGAAACCATTAGGAGGGTCCCTTCGGGACCCCGGAAGATATAAGATAACAGAGCAGAATTTTCTAAGTCCAAGACAAGTGTACACTGTCCGGTAAGTCCCTGCACGGGCTGGATTATGCCTGCCGTCGACACCCGAGAGGCATAGCTTGTAGGGTGTTGACTGGTAGCGCCAAGAGAACAAGGTCGGCCCGGGGAAGGGCGTGTCTCGCTTCGTGCGTTAAACAAGTCTTGCTGACTCAGCGAGCCGGAACACCGGACAGCCCGGGTGCCGAGACACTTCTAGCCGAGTAGCCTTTGCTCTCGATGACCCGTAAAAGCGCTCGCGCGCCGTCGTCCGTCCTTTGGCGGAGGGCACGGGGTTTTCTGGAAGTCAGCGAGCTCAGCTGACTTCCAACGTTTGACTGGCTTGATTGCCTGGTCTCAGCAACTGCGAGACACCACTGTCCCGGCTGGGCCGAACCGCTGGGGCAACTCAGCGGCGGGCCAACAAACGCCGACCTAACTCGCTGATTGTTGTGTGTGTTGCTACGGGATATTCATATCTGACGATTTGTGTGTTCTGCATTACCACAATTACGACTCGCTCTACGGTTGTTCCAAGCGACAGCGGTCGTATTGTCAATCCAGAAACACACGTGATGAAGCGCCTCTGTGCTCTGTCCTGCCCACACAGAACCCCACGCAATCGCAGCGAATACCGCGCTCATCAACTCGCGTAAGTTGATCCCGTAGTTGCCTTTTCCGGTTGAGTTAAATTGTTACACTTGTGCTCTCTCAGCCGGAGTAAATTCGACTTGTAGAAACTCCCTTCGACCAGGAAAGAGAGCGCATAAGCCCCGATCGCTCGCATCCATATGAATGTGAAATTGGGGTTCGTGTTGCTGGGAGAACCGAGTCAGCGGCACACAGTTAAGACGGTTCAGCCTCAAGATAGCCAGGAACCATCGTATATCATCTCGTGAGTCTTCCGTCACAGTAACGCGTGCGAATCGCGGAGTCAGTCGAGCCAAGTCCGCAATACGTTGGAAAAAGGCTTGGCAGAGATCATACATGTACAGACATGCCGGAGAGACATGCCGGAGAGATATGCCGGAGAGACATGCCGGAGAGACATGCCGGAGAGACCCTAAGAGCTTGTTCAGGTTCCTCCGAGTAGTAAATTTAGCAGAAAGCATGTCGGATAATCGTGTACGAGCCTTTTCGATTTTTCTAGTGGAATCGCAAGTGTCATTGCATCGAGGTTCCACACCAGGCCTAATGCTGTCCTTACATGGAACCAAGGAGAATTTTTTTCTTCGTTGCAAGCCTCCGGGCCAAGCACAGCTGTCATCGCTGCGCGTAGAGACAAATTAGCTTCTGTCAATCGAGAGCCCACGGCAGGTACAGATGTGATCGTCGCACCACGCCTTGTCATCGAAGAACTGAGACCCCGTTTCGGGTTGCGCGGCCCATGTAGGTCGCGAGCTCGCGTGAATGTGATTGATAGCTGCGCCTGCAGTCCAGTAATGACCCGGAGAGTCTGTCAATCCAAAAGGCAAGACAAGTCAATAACTAAGACTCCGAGCTCTGGGATCGTACCCGAAAACCGTCCGACCGCCTTCGCTGCGATAGGAATATTGCGGAAAGCGCCATGTACGTCGGCTGTCATCATATTCACTGAATTTGGGACATCGCTCTCCACTTTCAAAATGCGGCGAGATAAGATGGCTGCACCACTGTAGCGAACAGGAATAGTTGAGTCTTCTTGAGTGTGGTCGTTGACCGAATTACCTTTAGGGTGTGATAAGTCATGGATTATCCGCGCGTCCACCAAAATATCGTTGTTTCCCATTGGAACCGCGCCGAAAGGACTGCAAGTGACGTCATCGAGCGCCCCCACTAAATCAATATCTAAAACCAAATACCGAGAATCGTCTTGACCTTTCCGAATTCCTTTAATCCTTTAATGAGCATATTCAGAGCTCGATGAACTGAGGGATGGTTGGCAGGAGGTTTCCGCTGAGGCCCAAATGGTCGACTCCAACTTGGGATGACGCCATGACGGACGATATCTCCCCACTCCCCACTCGGTCTTATATGCGTATGTATTCCAGCCTGGCATGTGGTCGGGGATTTCGAGAGCTTTGTTGGGTCGTGGCTCTGCCGCTGACTCCCTGCGAAGAAGTCAAACAAATTCAGGTAGTTGCATCCCTGAGCGCCGTAGAAACATGCTAAATGCTCTCTGCTTCTGTGCATCCAGCAAAAATTTCTTGTTACCGTCAGCAGCAATATTGAAACGGGCGCTTTGCGCGGGCATGAAATATTGTACTCGTGTAAGGCGTGCCTAGCATTGTGCAATTTGAGGATCGATGTGTCGCCAGTAAACGGTGACGAATTAGCAGCGTCTGCGCGTACGCACGCGTACGCCGATCCAAATAGGTGCGCATTGTGCTCGAACTTGCCGAAATAGACTTGAACCGGTTTGAATGCACAAATGCCGTGCTGAACCGGGGTCCTTTGGTTTTATCAGCCTGGTTTGAGTATCCACCTGTAACTCACCGCTTACAACAGTGTGAACGGTGTGGCCGGCGGCCACAACAACCGCATCGGTTGTTGGCTGAATATCCTTGCACCGATAACTAGTCCCGGTGGACGGACCGGTATCGCACGTATGGTAACCAACTTTGTTATGTGGAGCCACCTCGCACAGAAGGTTGTCCAAGCCGTGAGATGGAGTTCTCTCGCACCTAACGCCTCGAGCCGGAGTAGTCTCGCGTCTCGGGCTCATACATAGCTGTGGAGGAGTAGTCTCGCTCCTGTCACAGTGGGCCCCTTGCAACGGAGTAAACTCGCGTTATGGGAAACGTGCTGCTCTAGTGATGTAGACTCGCACCGAAGTCGGCAGACACGTTGTAACGGAGTAATCTCGCGTCCATAGTCATCATCCTGCTGGTGCAGTGTCATGGCCTTCATAGCGGGATCGGTGTCGGAGGTGCTGACCAACTTGCTGCCACCAACGGTTGACTCTTTGCTGGTGATACGGGAAGCACTTGTCGGCCTAGAAGCGGAGCTTCCTCCAACCACTTCCAAGCCCCTTCAGGCTTCCGTTTCTTCGTCCTTGGATGTAAATTTCCGAAGACCCCCACAGTTCCGTTCAATGTCCTCTCGCACGATTTTAGGAAGAGAAGTAGGTTGAAAGTGTCCACGCTCCTCGTAATTATACGTGACCCCTTGGCCTCGGCAACCCTGCTTCGACAAGTACCGCATGCATAGTAATTTACCATTCTGATTAGGTAAAGCTACCAGTACCTCTACGGGTACAGTGCGTTGAGGTCGCCGCGGTCGCCGCGGTCCCAATCCTGCGTGTTTACCGTTCCGTTCCTTGAAAGAGCGGTGCTGCCCTTTAATAGCGGAATTGCCTGGGGTTGCCGCTGAGGTAAGGTTCGCCACGCGGCGCCGGAGAACCGAGTGAACGAGACGAGTACAAAGTAGATTGTCTGTGGAGAATTCTTTCGCGATCGCCTCTGCGGCGGCTTGGTCACGCCGCGCGATTCGAGTGCGGAACCGCTCGAAACGCTCGTCGACAAATAACACGAGCTCTTCGACTGCAGCTTGGTCAGGCAAGTCCTTGTGCACACTGGGGGTAAGAAGAAAATTCCGAGCTGCCTGAAGCAAATTAATCACCAGTGGTCCGAAGAAGATAGTACTGAATGCCGTTAGGACGTCGACCGCATCCACCACGTCACTGGCAGAGGTGGCGCGGGCTGGCTTCGGAAGCGGGTACTTCCTGGAAAAGTTATTCATCTCGTACTGCCGCGCACAGATGCGTTTTTCTTCCGGGTCCATTCTAGCAAAATGCATCGAAGATAATCCGTGAATGTCGAATTTCCAGTCGTAGGAGAACCGCAAGGTCGTGGGGTGTGTCAAGAAATAAAACTCCTCAGATTCAGATTGAACGGTTTCAAGTAGCAATTGGCCAGCTATCTCCGCGTACGTACCGTTAACGATCTGGTCGTGAACCTCGGACTGCAGCGCCGTAGGACGAAATTGAGCTCCACTTTCACCATCGTTACCACTTGTACCGGTCCGGCTAAAGCTGCTGGAACTGCCCTGGGCTAACCCAGATTCTCGAAAAGAGATATACCGATCGAGCTCTTGCTGCATCGCAGGACCGTTCGAAAGAGACTGCCGTATCCGCCTGAGCCTGGAGTTGTGTGGAGATAGAACCTCTGAAGCAAGGCGCCGGGCTGGTAGGACGGCTGTCCTGTCGGAAACACGAATCTCGGGGTCGCTGTCCTCCTCCGAATCGCTAAGAAATTATCAACCGACTCCCCCACAGTACCGCTGCGCTCCGGCCCGTCGCGCTGCCGTCGGGACCGCCGGACTGAGCGGCGCACGTGCACCTCCTCGGCTGTCGCTGACGAGGCGCCTGCGTTGCTGTCCTGCGGAGAAGGAGTTAAGACTTGATCAAGCGCACCGTCGAATACCGACGTTCCTATAGTTATTGACCCTGGGACTCTCCGACGGCCTCCAGCGTAATAGGCATGGTTGAGCGCGTACTCAATCACATAACACACACGTGAAGTCCGTAGGTCGAAAAGAGGGATCCGTTTCTGCTCATCCAACTCGCCTCGGGATATGGCACGTAAAATCGACTTGAGTTTCGACACGCGTTGCGACCTCGACCATTGAAGTGATCAGCTACCTTCTTGTGGATTTCTTGTTTTCCCGTGGCATGATCGCGCTGACCGATCAGTAGTGGCAAGGCCGGAGTGCATACGTCTCGAGACCCACTGGCTCAATGGCGGCCTCATCAAACACGGTGCCAACCGTCGTATCGTCAAAAAGCACGTTGAGCAGGCCGGATTCCGAAATGTCGTTCCAGAAATAGCCCACAACGACTCCATAATCCCAAACCCGAGCAGAAGCTGGTGGAGTACGAGCCATGCAGATGGTGCTGCCCAGGAACGTCCCGATTCCGCTCAGCGCTTCAGCCCGCGATACGGCACGCAGGTTGACGTCGTCTGCGGGAATAGAAGTTTCAAACGCGTTAAGGTCGTTCAGACGCCCACTTGCGATACGAGCCACCGTTGCTCGTCCGACATTATCGGCACCAGCTTCCGCGTAAGCGTAGAACTCCGTATTCATAGCGTCAGGCGTGAGAAACACGAACCGATCCGTGGCAGCCATGAGGAAGACGAGGGGTCGAGAGACGGAGGGGCGTAGAGGTGAGTTGAGGTCAGAAGTCGTCGTCGCTAGAGCGCTAAAACTAGAATGAACTACAAACCAACATACGTGCTTTCAGCGTCCGTTTTTGTCGTGGGTTTCACTTCTTGCGATCCGGAAACAATCGTTTCTCTTCCGTCTCTTCGACTGCCCTTGGCACCGCTTCGTCCGCCCGAAACGCCGCATTTGCGTGTCTAAAGTCTGTGCGTTTCGCTGGCCGCTCTCTGCGTCATCGACGAGTCCTTCCGTCCACTTCCGGTAGCCAAGCTGGCGCTCTACAGAGCTCAAGACCACAAAAGCACACACATCTGATCTCCAGGACACTGCAACGTGTTGGTCCTTGCGCACCTTCCGCGTCGCTTAGGCTGTCCTTCCTACAGTAATGACAAAACGGAGGAAGCTAAGCTGCCAGTAGTCGTCTCACATACATCAAGGTGACAATGTAGAGCACATCGAATCCACCTACTGCGAGCGAAGACTGGCGCTGCCTTCAGCGCTGGCTCGGCATCCGGCTGCACTTTCTCCCTCCTGCTTGTGCGCGAGGCCGCCAGTTGAGTAGGTAATAAAGTGCGGGCGCCGACCGGCGGAACGTACCAAGAAAACGGTATACTGAAGCACCGGACTGAGTGGGACTGAATGCATTTGTTCCGGGACTAGGACGACATGCCGGCTTTTGGTATTGCTCGGCGAATACAATAAATATACCCGTAATGATATGAGTAGTTGAATCAGAGCTGAAATGACTACCAATTTTTTTCAATCCTACATTTAAGCGTTTAAACATGGATTTAATCCAATTTTAAATGTAGGAGTGGAAATAATGACAAGACCTCTAAACAGCTTATATTGAATAGAACACTCCTTTTAACCTGACGGAGTTTCACAAGTCATCAATCACCTAATATTCATAGGAACGATTATAGAAACAATGTCGCCGAAAAATCTTACATACAAATCTGACAACATCATTTATATAATGATTTTAAATATCAAGATCAGAATTTAGAAAGATTTTGAAGAGTTCTTCAACAACCTATAAATATATAAAAGACTATTTTTTTATCCGAGTACTACCTCATTATAAATATTTAAATATCAAAAACCGACTCAAATTATTTTCATATGATCCTAACAAATATATTAAGTAGTATATAGAAAGTGATATAATAAGTATGACATACTCAAGCGAACGTTACCAAGCCATGAAAGAAAGTATTAAAGCTTCACAGAAGCGCTACTATATTAAGACACGTGAAACAAGACTTGCCAAGCACAAAATTTACGATGGTTTGCATCGTGACCAGATTCACGAGAGACAACGTGGCTATAAAACAGTCACTAAAGTTGAGTTACCGCCTTAAATTGAACAAGAAACATCAAAATCTAATTAATAAAAAAAAATTCCTTTAGTTGTATATAAAGTTCAACTTGATACAACATTATTTTTTATATAAAGTTCAACTTAATATAACTTGTGTAATATAAGAAGATAATTTAGTCAGCGATATATAACGATGCTTGCTCACGAACTTGAAGGACTGAAACGTTTAGGACTTAAACCTATTAAATGGGGCACCAGCTACCGTCTAAAGGTTCGAGGGCGAACTAACAAGATGGTTTTCATCAGCAACGTAAGTGAATTCAAAAATAAAAAACTGGTTGCTAAGTACTACAAATGTGACTATGGATAAGCTAAACAAGCAGCTAGCTCCCGATTATCACGAGGATCCTAAATACCGTTTCTACAATAGCAAATTTTGAGAGTCTCATCTATATGAATACATTCCAGCTGGAGAGTTTTACGAAAAGCTTGAGCACGTTTTGTTAAGTCAGAAGAAAGCTTACAAAGTAAATATTGCTCTCGGTTACACGCTTCATGATCCTATCAACGATGAGGACTTTCACTTCTATCCTAACATCGAAAACACAGCCGTTTATGACAAGCCATTCGCCGTGAATAGTCGAGCTGATGCGAGAAAAATCGTTTCTGATATCAGAACAAGAGAGCTTGCTGACAATCTTAATTACCCTAAATCAGGAGTAAAGCTCAAAGCGATTACCGCTTTTAGAATCTATATCGATTATCGCGATCACGTTCTCGGTGATAGTGATGCTGTCGTACCAGAATTCATTAAGAAGAACAAGTATATCATCAATTTTACAAAGACAAACAACAAATGCGTTTTCTTCAATATTGCTTACCACCACCAACCTGAACCAAAGAGACCCGATCGTATCAAATCTTTTGTTAAGGATACTTTCAAGCAATATTGTAGATTTAAGGGTATCGAGTACTCATTAGGTCTATTCAAAAACTTCAAGCCGATTGACCTTCTTAAATTTGATGAATTTGAAGAGTGTTTCAATCTAAATATTAATATTTATGATTTTAACAACGCAACTACTGAAGTGAATTGTATTAGACCAACCGTAGGTAAATATGATGATACGCTCAACATCCTTTCACATGACAATCATGCTTTCTACATCACAAACATTGATAAGGTACAGAGTAAGTATATCTGCTCAACGTGCTCGATGACTTTCGATAATTGTTCACGTTTAGCAAATCATAAAAATATGAAGTGTGATCGAGTAAATATTGCTACTTTTCCTAAAGAGCCAAAGATGTATCAACCTAATTAAAATATGATTCAATCAATGCTAAGGAAGTACAACATCAGAGATGTCGATCACTATGTTGATCATTTTATTGTTTGGGATTTAGAAGCTATATTAGCTCCTCAAGAATTTAACCATGAAGCCAAGACTCAATTCTATAATGAACATATTCCTGTATCAGCAAGCGTATCAGATAGCTTAACTAAAGGTGTCGAATGCTTTGTTAACTCTGATTCGAAGTTATTGGTTACTGATATGATGACTTATATCAAGCTGATTCGTGATAAAATCTTTGAGTATAATGTTCAGAAATATGAGAAGTTGATCATTAAGTTAATGGATTCTTTAGGCCTGGCAATGATTCCAGGTGAGATCATAACAGAAATATTTTATAGTGGTGATCTCCATAAGTGGATTGGTCCTTCTAAATCATTTTCTAACTTGGCTGAATTCGTTGATTGTAATGTGTCATCCTTCGTTAATAAAGACGCAAGACGTCTATTAACCATACTTAAGCAGGTTCCAGTCCTTGGTTTCAATAGTGGATCGTATGATATCAATCTGATTAGAACCGATCTTTTCGACATATTGTACAAATCAGGTAATATGAAAGTCATCAAGAATAATGGTTACATGGCTATTTCAACATCGCAATACAAGTTTCTTGATATCCTTAATTACGTTCCACAAGGCGTAAGTCTCGATAAGTATCTCAATACGTACATTGGCGGCTGCACATGTGAAGATAAAAATCGTTGCTCATGTGGCTTGACTAAGGGTGTTTTTCCATATGAATACATCACTTCATTCGAAATCCTTAACGAACGACTATCCCTCCCAAATCAGCGTTCGACAGCAAGCTCCGTAAAACGTCTATCTCTTCTGAGGACTATGAGCGTGTTCAATTTGTTTGGAAGCATTATGAAATGAAGTCGATCAAAGATCTTCTTATTTGGTACAACAACCTCGATGGAGCTCCTTTCATCATTGCAATCCAGAAGCATCGTGAATTATTCAAACGTTTCGAGTTGGATATGTTCGTTGACGGGGTCAGCTTACCAGGTCTTAGCGAGAAGGTAATGTATCAAACATGTATGAAAGATCTAAAGCCTATTCCTAAGATAGCAGCTAAATCATTTGATTTCCCTATTGGACGATTCAAAGGCTATATCAAGCAGGATAAGGAAGCTAATCATGATTTCGATATGACGATTGGACATCTTAACTATCTGCTCAAGAAGCAAAAATATCTATGCTCACATTGCTATTGTCCATTGGATACTGAAAATGTTTCAGCTGATCGAGTTAATAATAGGGCTGGTCACAAAGACGGTAACATCATGATCAGCTGCGTACCGTGTAATGTCGCTCGTAAGGACATGCCAATTAAAGCTTTCCGACACAAGAAGTTGCTTGATTACAACAGCGATCGCTTAGTATATTCAATTGATGAAGAGGAAGGAGAAATCTATCATAAGATGAAAGCTAATATCGCTGGCGGTCCATCCATCATCTTCAATAGATATGCAAAGCTCAACGAAACCAAGATTAGAGGTGGTAAATTATGTAAGAAGGTTATTGGATACGATGCTAATGCTCTTTATCTATGGTGCTTAGGAAATGACATGCCTTGCGGACGTTTAACTACTATCGAGCCTTACGCCAATATCATTGATGATATTAGAGACAATAAGATCTTTGGTTTCTTAGAGTGCGACATAGAAACACCAGAACACTTAAAAGACTACTTTTCCGAGATGACTCCTATTTTCAAGAACATTGATATCGAACCAACTGAGGAGGTCATTGGTAAGCATATGTTCGACTATAATCAGTCTCGCGGTAAAAACATGTCCAAGAAGAGTCGTAAGCTTATTGGTAGTTACTTTGGTGAGAAAGTCCTTATCTACGCACCTCTACTAAAATGGTATCTCGAGCATGGTATGATCATCACCAAGACCTATAGTTTCATCAAAGCAGCTGCTCATAAGCCTTTCAAATCATTTATGGAGCAAGTGTCTGACGCACGACGCGAAGGTGATGAATCTATTCAATCCATCGCTGCTATCATTATTGAGAAATTAAAAGCATGTGATCCTTTAGAGGAAAACAATGATTTGCTCATTGAAATGCGAAAGATCAGTAGCAATCCGGATTTGTTAGATATGACCTTTATCAATGCTTTTATCGAAGATATAAGTGCAAAATCTAAGTTCCAATCGATTAAAGATCTACTAATGAAGTTTGCTTCATTATGCGATGGTGAAGATAAGGGTATGATCGCCGATATGATGAAGCTTATTGGTAATGCTGCGTTTGGTCGATCTGGCATGGATATGTCTAAGCATCGTCAAGTTGAGTTTCTATCGAACGAAGATGAAATTATTAAGGCTATCGAACACTTCACTTTTCTGTCCAGAACCGACTTCACTGATGAAATGGTTGAGATAGTTAAATCAAAGCGCCGTATCAAACTCAGCAACCCCATTCATCTTTCCATTGCTATCTATCAACTTGCTAAGCTGAGAATGCTTCAATTCTATTATGATTGTATTGACTTCTACTTTGATAGATCTGATTTCGAATACCAGGAGATGGATACGGATAGTGGCTATATCGCTTTCACCTGTGAAGACCCCTTTAAAGAATGTATCAAGCCTCATTTAGTTAAACACTTCGAGAAGCATAAGTATGATTGGTTCCCCGTGACGATAGTCTTGAGAATGCTGCTTTTGATCGCCGTACGCCTGGTCTATTCAAAGAAGAATTCAGGTGCAATGCTATGGTTTCTTTATCATCTAAGAACTACATCTGCTATCTAAGTGATAAAATCGATAAAGAAACAGGTAAATCTATGATTAAGCTTTCTGCTAAAGGCGTACAAAAGAAGAAAAACTCTAATGTTCTAACGCCTGAGAACTTTGAATCAGTAGTTAAGCAGGATGAGTCAATCAAGAAATATCACTACACTATCAAGGAACCAATACAGGTTTTCGTATTCGTAAAGAGACTAACTCAATCATCACTTG